>PITB01020455.1:0-30788 GCA_004024585.1 Paradoxurus hermaphroditus | reverse complement strand
AGAAAAGAGAGAAGACTCAACAACTGAGAGGGGAAAACTAATATTATACGTGCATGGTAAGTTAACAAAGAGGACATGTAATTGCAGTTAGAAAAGAAAGTGACATCTTAACACAACAAGTGGTGAATTGGAAGAGAAAAGGATATAGGTAAGGTATGTTAGGAAAATATTCACATGCATCGAAGAAGAAAGAATTAGAAAGAAGCTGAATATAGATGGGGAATAAGTTTCTGTATCCTTACTGAGTAGAATTTGATGCAATACTGCCCTGTCAGTAAGTAAACTGATGTGGAATAAGACAGATAAATGCATGAAACCCAACTAACCATCTCTGATAGATCATATTTCCAAAGATGGCAGAAACATGTCTCCATTCCCACACACCTTTATAATGTTATCTTGCCACTCTTCAGGTAGAGATAAAGGCAAATTCTCCTCTCTTTGAATCTAGTTAATCTGTGGTTAATCTGAACAATACAAAGTGATGTCAATAGTATTCTGGGACTTCTGAGCTCAGAAATTAAATATTCCTGGAAGCTTCTGCTTTTGTACTCTAGGGGAAGCCAAACTATGTAAGAATTTGACTAATCCAAGATGGCCGTACCGTGAGAAGACCAAAATGGTCACATGAAGACGCCATGTGGGAAAGTACTGAGGGTGGGACCCACAATCCCAGCTAGGTACCCGGCCAACAGCCAGGACTAAACCATAGAAGTGAGGCCATTTTGGAAACGGAACTTCCAGGCTACTTTGGACACCCACCTGTTGCCATGTGGAAAGGAGTTGAGTTGTCCCTGACGCTGTCCCTGGCCAAACTGCAAAATGTTGAGCACATCGATGTTTTCAGCCACTAAGTTTCACAACGTGCAATTTGAGGTTTTCCAGCCTCAACAGACTACGTATCCAGAAATGCCTATTCGGGGTAATTGGCCCCCAATTCACTGGTCTCTCGCCTCGTTCATTTGATTTACTTAAGGGAGCCCCAGTAGACTTTCTCGAAATCTTTCAGAGTCCAGGCAAGAAAAGAGGAGGCACGCCAGAGATTTTAAACAAGGACGATTCAATATAGGGACTTCTACATGACAGGGGACAGTGAGAAGTCAAGTGACAGGTAATCAAGGGTGGTGGTGAACACGTGAGTGCTGCCACCAGTCCTGGGGCTGATAGAGTAATGGGAACGGAGCCATCTATCTCATAGAGACCGCCTCATGGAGTTGGGACCGTGGAGAGTGAGGCTGACCAGCAGGCCCTGGAGCCACAGGAACAAGATTCCTTACATCCCTCCCCTTCTTTCTCTAAGTGCCCCTCATTGTCACTACACTGACTCACAACTGCAGTGATGGATTGCTGACGTGAAACACAGATCTCAACGGCACACATCATGATGCCATTCATGCAGAATTGCCCATCCCTGAAACAAGAAAGGTCTTTTATTTATTTTGAGAGAGCGAGAAAGAGAGAGACAATCAGTGGAGGAGGGGAAGAGAGCGAGAGAGAGAGAAGATACCAAACGAGCTCTGTGTGCTGATAGTGAGCTCTGTGATCTCACGAGCCCTGAGATCATGACTTGAGCCGAAATCAAGAGTCGGATGGGTAACTGGCTGAGCCACCCAGGTGCCCCTGAGACGAGTGAGGTTCTGATACAGGTTCATTATCACATGTTAGACCTTCGCACCCCTGAAACTCAGTCCACATACAGATTCACTTGTGCTGGACTTAACTGCTGGGCACCCTGCCAGGCACGTCTCTGCAAGCCAGAAAGACTTGTTGGGGTTGGAAGTGGAGGTGCTCTCACAAGTGGGAGCCCCACTCTGTACCATCATAGCCGAGGAGATATGAAGGATAAAGATTCTTAAAGCCAGTCATTTATTCTTAAGTTTCTCAACTTATCCTCACTACCTCTTTCTTCTGAAATCTTCCCAGGGCATAAATGCCCTTTTATGGGGCCCCTGGGTGGCTCGGCCAGGTAAGCACCCCACTCTTAGTTTCAGCTCAGGTCATGATCTAGGGCTTGTGAGACTGGGCCCCAAGTTGGGTAACTCACTAGGTTTGTGAGTTCAAGCCTCACATCAAGCTTTGCATTGTCAGTGCAGACACTGCTTGAGAGTCTCTCTTTCCCTCTCTTCCACTCGCTCTATCTCTCTAAAAAAAAAAAAAAATCCCATAAAAAATGCTCTTTTTGAATCGATTGAACTCCAAAAGGTAGATGTTTTCTTGACTTTGACTCCTAGGCCATATACCCTGAGCACACTTCCAAAATGATGGGAAAACAGCCTTGCTTAATGAGCAACATCACAACACCTGGTGAGGAATTAGCCTTTTCATTTTTCCAAACTGGGTGGGCAGTGGCAGCTGGACGACCAGAAACAAGAGATTTAAAATCTTAGCCGAGGACGCAGAATGAATGAGGAACAGGCTGGGAGCCACCATGTAAACCCTTTACTCCTTAATTGCGGTCATTAAAACGTGCCTCGCGGTGGGGTTATTGATATCTGTATGTGCCATTCTTCAAAGGCAGTAATCACTTTACACAAAAATATAGGTCGGTCGATAAGAAGAGCCTTTTCAAACAATTAAATGCGCTGGTCTGATGTCTCTCGGGATAGCAGGATCTTTGAGAGCAACTGAGCGATTATTATCGGAACACAGTGGCCAAAGGGAATGCAAATATTGTGAAGCAAAAGCAGGAAAACACAAATATCCAATGATGAAAACGGTTGCCTTATTAAGGCATACTTGATTCATTTAAAGCAACTTCTGCATTATCTTAGTTTTATGTTTTGGTGAGGAACTGATTTTAAGAGCAAACCTTCTTTGGATCAAAAAGTAGAGTAGAAAATCTTTATAGAAAAATGATTATCTTTTATTATTTTTTTAAATGAAGCCACTGTCACATTTATTTCAAAATTGAAATTTGCACCCATCACTGACCATTCTATGGAGAGCCAAGGACAGTCAAGAGGAGGAAAGGGAGTGGGGGACCCAAGTCAGCGCTTCACACAGATCAGAAGTGGGAGGAGAGGTCTCTGGCCCGTGGGGACCGAGTCCGTGGATATCACCCAAGACCCCGCTGACTGCGCCAGGAGCCGTTTCCCGTAGAATGAAAGGCACGCACCATTTCCTCACCCCAACTCTGCCACTTCTCTTCCCACTTCAGACTCCCTTGTTTCTGAACACGCATGGATTCTCAACCTCGTGAGCGGGCTAAGTGTCACAACTGAGTGCAGCGACAAAGGCCTGTTTGGATGGTCACAGGAAAGAACGGCAAAAGGAAGTTTGATGCCCTCCTGCCCCCGTTGGCCTGGAGAAGGATGAGGACCCGCTCTCTGATGACACGCAGTGGGGCACTCTCCTAGCCACGGCCGCCCCTTCTCCCACCGCCCGAGATATGTTTGTCCTCTCAAGTTCAAACGACGTGACTGCAAATCTGAGGCGTCCAGGTAGAAGGAAGCTTCGCGGCGGTGGCCCCGATGCAGTCTGGGAATGGCAGGTTCTCTTGGCCTCCGTAAGGTGAGTGTCTATTCCACATGTGAGAATATCTCCACAGCTCGACGGCACAGTCAAGCCGTTAGCCTCGGTCAGTCTTCTTCAGTCATACGTCAGAAGGCTTCTCTTCCTTCTCAGAACGAGCATCTTCTGTCTTTGTTTGTTTCCTTAAAACTTGAAATCATGTACATTTTCAAGACAGGAAATGCAAAAATACAGAAGGGAAAAAGTCCAAATTTTTCTATTCTGAATGTACGTTTTCCACAAACACAGAATATTTGCCAAATCTTTTCAGCCAGTCATGGACATAGTGGTCTAACCAGTCGTTCCAGGGAGAACTAAAGGCCTGTCTCCACCCACCTGGCGGGGGAGGGGCGGGTCTCCCTGGGGTCTGCGGAATTGAGTTAGCTGGCACCAACCACAGAAATAAAAGCCGCCATTTATAGGACTTTGTCTGTATCAGACACTGGATTAAAAGCTTGGCGCAGAGTTTCAACTTGTCACATAAAACAACTTGCCAGAGAGTCTTCATCATCATACACCTGCCAGAAGGACAAGTCTGAGCCCTAAAGGGTAAGTGGCCCGAATAAAGGCAGTGGTTGCTCATAGATTCGGAGTCACCTGGAGCTGGCGACCTCTAGCTCTGCTGTTTCTGCGGCCGGGAGTCCGAGGACAGAACTCCAGGGAAAGGACGAGACGCAGCCAGTGGGCATGGAAGCCCTCCACTGCTCACCACTCTCAGTGCCTGCGGAGAAAATAGAATAAACCGACAACAGAAACTAACTAAAGCCAAAACAGAAAGAAAGGAAAGACCAAATAGCCAGCCGTTGACACGTCATCTCCTTCTGGAACAATTACAAGTATTTACATGTAAGGAATTTTAATTAAATTAAAGGCTTTAAGAAATTTCAAAGCGTCAAATCAATATCAACTTGAAATGGATAGTTGATTTTACTCTTCTCTGTGTTAGAATACAAATATTGCTGCACGCTATGAGACAAATCATCTTTTATGTTTGTCTCGTCTCTTCAACTTTCTTATATCACAGTGAAAGTGGTTGGATCTTGATGTATTTTCAGTAGCGTCGAGAGTAAACGTCCTGGTGTCTAAAAGATATGTTTTCTTTTCTGTTAGTGACTCACTAATTACTAGAATAGATAATGGTGTAACTTACTATCTTATCAATCAAACCAAAAGTCCAGATGCTTTAAAAGTGGCAGCTGATACTTTTCAAGAGAGAGTTCCAAAAAGAGCTGCGGAAATTGCAGTTTCAAGTGACTTACACAAAATCCAAAAGCAAATACATTTGCCAAATGTAAAGGAAGGGCTAAAAGTGTTCATGTGGCAATAATCATTGCCAAAAAGTGAACGGAAAGGTAATCCACTCTAAAAATGACTGGACCTTGGCCGTTCAGATATCCGTAAGCATTCTAAAGTAAAGTAACACCACTGAAAAATAATTAACGGCAGTTAAGAACAACAGCCTGACGCCCCAAGGCGGCATTTCTCAGCTACCCTTTGGTTTCTCATCGTTGAGGTATCAGCAGAAAGATGATTAACAATATTACTGAAAAACTAGTTTCAAGGTCTGGACTGTTTTTCCTAGTATAATGGTTCATTTTTTTATTATTATTTTTATTGTTTATTTATTTTTCGAGAAACAGAGACAGAGTGTGAGCAGGGCAGGGACAGAAAGAGAGGGAGACACAGAATCCGAAGCAGGCTCCGGGCTCCGAGCTGTCAGCACAGAGCCCAAAGCAGGGCTTGAACTCGTGAACCATGAGATCATGACCTGAGCTGAAGTCAGATGCTCAACCGACTGAATCCCCCAGGCACCTCCGACAGTTCATTTTTAATGTGCCGTTTCTGACAGAGAGAGAGAGAGACATATATATATTCTACTAAAATATGATTGGTTTTCTAAAAGAGCATAGGCAGATGGGAAAATTCGGGAACAAAAAATCACCCACTTATATGCTACTGGAAGATTAGAGACCCCTCCCCCCCTTTCTTTCCCCCAAATGAGAAGAGTCAAGTTCTCGCAAATATCTTCAAATGTAACTTCCCTGATTTGTATGCTTTCACCGGCACATGTGGTCCTCCTTGTCTCCATCGGACCTGTCAGGGGAGGGCGGGATGAGACCTCAGATGGTCACATTCAAACTGTAATGATGTCCGAGGGTCCCCACCCTGGAGTTCGTGTTAGGCTCCGGAAACTTCCCTCTATGCCTGCTGATTTCGTTTAAAAAAAAAATTGTGTTAGAAGTGAAAAGTCAGAGTTGAATAGCCCTGTGAGTCTGCACATTAAGCTCTTAATGTATCCACGGCTAAATTTTATTAGTCATAACATAAGAGCACAGCTTTGTTTTGTGCCAGAAGTAAGTAAATATGTAAAAAGGAGACAGCGCCCATGGCTCTGGTGCCAAATGTTAACTGAAAGAGGAATAAGAATCCAGGAAACAGAAAATCATGCACTTACAGGCTACTGACAGATTCATGCCCTCACCTTCCCAGCGATCCGGGAGACGGATTTTAGTCACATCCCTGAACGAGTGACACACGTCATGCCCGGAAGGCGAGCGCCGTAGTTTTGAACAGCTCAGCCACATATTGTTGCCAGCGGCTTGAAAAACATTTTCTCCCCCAACTCATAGTACTGGACACAATACGATATTTGTTTCCATTTATAAAAGTTTGCTGTACCTATTTGCCTTGTTTTCTGGGAAAATAATATATCTAAATAGACTCTATGCGTTGGCAAGTTTTTTTAAATGTTTCTTTATTTTGAGAGAGAGAGAGAGCAAGAGAGCGAGCATAATCAGGGGAGGGGAAGAGAGAGAGGGAGAGAGAGAATCCCAAGCAGGTAGAGCCCAACTCAGGGATGGATCCCATGAACCACGAGATCATGACCTGAGCGGAAATCAAGAGTTGGACGGCTAGCCGACTGAGCCACCCAGGCGTCCCAAAGGCTTCAGCAAGTTTTAAGAGCACACTTCACCTGGAATTTTCAAGCCTACTGGAAAAGAGTACTAGTTATATAATATAGCCTTTATTTCAGATAGGCTTACATTTGTACTTCCTTTATTTCATAAAAATGCTTAAAATAACCTACTCCAACCACCAAAGGTTACATTTATAACAGTTGTAAGGAAGTGAATTTATGTAGCGCTTTCCTTCCAAGAATCTCCAATGTGTCACCCACATTTATATACATTTTCTGGCCCCATCTCTGCATTGCCCTTTAGAATGTACCAGAAGTATATGAGGTCTTACATAACATGCAGATCGTAAGATCTGCAAAACGCAGAAGGGTAGACATGCAGCAAACTCGTGGCATGCCAGATCTGGGGGAATTTCCTGTAGTGATTTCATCCACTGAAAAGAACCATGTATGAAAGTGCACTCATATCAACCCACACGAGTACGCTGGCTATGAACAGAACACTTATTGTACTGAAAATTGTGGAAACTGGGCCAGGTTTCTTTGGCAGTACTTTGAGTGAGATTACTTTTTTTTTTTTTAATATTCTGTAAATATACATAGGAAATGGTTGATGGAGACACAACCAGTGAGAAACCAAAGAAGGGTAAAAGCAACATGAAATAAACCAAGTCAGAAAGCAGTAATGCTGTTACTTTGCATCTCTGAGCTTTGTTTAAAGAATGGGTTTGTTTTGTTAACAAATGTTACACAGTGCGTTTGGTTATAACTCTGAAAGAGACAGGATCCATTTTTCAAAGTGATTTGAAGACATATTGAATGGAGTTAACTGGAGACGTAACGTGCAGAGTATGGAAACCATTCAGAACTGGCCCTTTCCCTGGCAGTGAACCTGGGGTAATTTACAAACATGAGCCAGATCAACCCTGGGCGGGAATTCTAAACCCTCGGGAAGAAGTCAGGGCTCTGCCGGGCTGACTAACATGTGCGTGGTTTATGTGATTTGTGAGTTACCCCTTATATTCGCTGTGTCGCATGACTTAAAATCAGAGGTAATCGTTCTCCCTGGTTGGTTTCCTGACCTCCCTGTAAATATCTAAAACCTTATTCATAGTTGGCACTGCAGACACGCCCTCTGATCCTTCTTTGGTTTAATAAAGTATTCCGTTCAAAATGTAAGCTACAAAGTGTCTATTTGACAAGCACCAGGAAAACAAGTGTCAATTTAGGGGCAATATGACATGTTCCTGGTTCTGTCCATCTCTGGGTGTAATCGAATTTAAGAAACAAATAGGAGTACGCATAAACAAATTGCCTTAGGTACTGTCTTTAGTCTGTTAAAACAAAAAAATGAGGATTTCTGGCCTATGACAGTCTTGACTGATGCATTATTAGACGCATGTGTGACACTTGGCTAAATTAAGTAATTTTCAGAAAATAGAATAAGCAATCTACCTAATTGCTTTAAATATTGGCTTTATAACAATCAACCAAGACAAACACCAGAGTCATGTGTACTTGAATTAAATTACCTTATCTCCTTAAAAAGTCTCTTTTCCTAAGTAACATAGCAAAATTATGCCCAGTTATTATCAGAGGATATTATTTAAACACAGCACACAAGGGGCACCCGGGGGGGTGGCTCAGTCAGTTAAGCCACCAATTTCAACTCAGGTCACAATCTCAGTTCTTGAGTTCCAGCCCCTGGTCTGGCTCTGTGCTGACGGCTCAGAGTCTGGAGCCTGCTTCGAATTCTGTGTCTCCCTCTCTCTCTGCCCCTCCCCCTCAGTCTCTCTCTCGCCCCCCCCCAAAAAAAATAAATAAACATTAAAAAATTTAAAAACAGCACTTGAGGAGCACCTGGGTGGCTCAGTTGGTTGAGTGTCCGACTTCAGCTTGGGTTTTGATCTCACGGTTCATGAGTTCAAGCCCCACATCGGGCTCTGTGCTGACAGCTCTAAGAGCCTGGAGCCTGCTTGGGATTCTGTGTCTCCATTTCTGTCTCTGCGCCTCCCCTGCTCACACTCTGTCTCTCTGTCTCAAAAATAAATAAACATTAAAAAATTAAAAAAGAAAACCCAGCACACGAAATTCATGAGGGCATTTGTAGTAAAATATCTTAGGGCAGAAAAAGTCCCTCTGACCCTTGCTGACTGAGTCACCTCGGACATATGGTAGCACAGGCAGGACTTCCTGGACTACTTGTGGGATCCCTATACACAGCAAGGATTGTGGTAACCCACAATGCCCACATTCAGGTGCCTTCGAACCCCAGTGGTTGACTTTGTGTCTGGGGTGGACCGATGTGGGTTCCGTATTGTGCCCTCCGTCCTCACGGCGGCTGACAGAGCCCCGGCCACCTGGGGCTCGCCTGACAATTGAACACTTGGTCACACACGTGGCCACGTCTGCTCATGTTTTATTGACCAAAGCAAGTCACAGGCGGTTCCTAATTTGAAATAGGAGAGCAACTTTTCCAAAGGAGGGGGATTTGGAAGACCGGCGAACAGTACTGATGACTACCCCTCCCCGCCCCCACGATAAAGCATCATGGGATGGGCTGTTAGTAAGTCAGGTCTAGGAAAAGCTGTGATTCCCACCCCTTCATGGAATTAAGATTCTTTTTTTTTTCAATAATGAGAATAATTTAACTTCTCTCTCTCTCTCTCTCTTTTTAACTTCTCTTCCAGGATACTCCGTCTTGAAGCTCTGTTCTTGCTTCAATTATGAGACCTGCAATTTGAGACTATTTCCATTTATATTTATATACATTTGTTAATATATACAATTTTATATATACATTTAAAATACATATATACAAAGTATAAACTTTATGTGATGTGTATTTTATCACAATAAAAATTGGAGGGGGGGATCACCCAAGAGGAGTCTTGCATTAGGAAGCAAGAGCTTCTTAGCACCCTCACCGTGCCCGTTTGGTGGGAGTCTCTGGGAGTGAGGCCTCAGCGCGGAGTCCGTGGCGAATGCCAAGGTCTCGAAACCAAGCTTCCGGCCTACTGTGCTCCTCCCAGCTTGTTTCCTTAGCGCGAGACCTGAGTGGGGCACCCCCATGGCTACCACAGGGAGTTAATGTGGGGTTTCGTAACCTATGACGGCATTGTACATTACACGGAGATGTGTACATGTCAGATTGTAAGTAATATAAATTTCAAGTAAATGTAACCCGCAAGCAAACCCATAACGAGCAACTGGTAGAAACCGACCACGAAGTCCTCCCCGTCTGCGGTGAAATGAATAATCAGGCTCACTCACATTGTTCACCTAACTTTTTGCAGCTAAAAGCACTTGTCTTTTTTTTTTTTTTTAATTTTTTAATGTGTATTTATTTTTGAGAAAGAGAGAGAGAGAAACAGAGACAGAGCCTGAGCAGGGGAGGGACAGAGAAACAGGGAGACACAGAATCTAAAGCAGCTCCAGGCTGTCAGCACAGAGCCCAACGCAGGACTCGAACACACGAACTGCGAGCTCGTGGCCTGAGGCAAAGTGGGACGCTCAACCTACGGAGCCACCCCGGGGGCACCAAATGCACTTGCCTTAAAGCAGAATTAAATTTTTTTCCCCATGAATCTTTTTTGAGCAGAAAGTGATCTGATTTTAAAACGGACACCCTCATTGTTTTTCTCAAAAATTACTCTTGGCCACCTTTGGGAATCGATTGTTGGTGTAAGTCACTGGACTCTCACGAAAGTGTTTGAAATTTCGTCCAGAATCTATACTTTTTTTTTTTTGCTTTAAGGATTTGCAATTCAAATGCTCACCTTTTGAGGTATCTTTATGATGACACATTCTCTTAGCAGATAGAATGACCATATGTGACTGGAGAAAATGTAGTTTAAAAAAAAAAAAAAAAAAAAAAAAAGACTGGTTCTTCCTCTCCGGGTGATATATTCAAGCTCTGTGACTGAATAATAGTAAGGGACATGGAGACACCTTTCCAGATGGCCCCTCAAACCCTAATAAGCCTGAAATGTCATAGAATGTGGCTTTGCGCCTGAGGCTTTAATGTCACTGAATATTTTGCTTGCTTTCCACACCATGCTCTTCTTAGAATCATTCCTGACTTCACCTTCGATTGTACCAGCAGGAAAAAGAATACTAGTTTAAATTTTTTTTTTTTTACATTTATTTATTTTTGGGAGACAGGGTGAGACAGAGCATGAGCGCAGGAGGGGCAGAGAGAGAAGGAGACACAGAATCTGAAGCAGGCTCCAGGCTCCGAGCAAGCTTTCAGCATAGAGCCCAATGTGGGGCTCAAACCCACAAACTGTGAGATCATGACCTGAACCGAAGTCTGACGCTCAACCAGCCGAGCCACCCATGCGCCCCAGAATACTAGTTTAAATAAAAACATGAAGTCCCTTTGTTTAAAAGCTCTGGTTAATTGCGCAGGTGGTAAGAAACGTTTACGTAGAACAGACAACACTGTAACACCTAGACCCTCGCACTTGCACTCGGCATTGGTCTGCAGAATCCAGATGGGTTGAACTTCCAGTGGTTTCTGTGATGAAGCCAGAAGATTTGCTTTAAAGCAATGTTTTTATAATCCCAATATATTTCAGCAATTAGCTTTAAATTGTGGGTACTGATGCTTCAAGTAATAAATATGGTGAAAACTGCCTGTGGGTTAAGTGGGGTGTGTGCGTGTGTGTGTGTGTGTGTGCATGTGTCCACGCGTGTGTGTGTCAGCACTAAAGACATCTAGTGTATATCCTCATCCCCAAACACACATACATTGGGATCCGACCACTTCACTTCACGTTGTTCATATATTAGCAAACTGATTCCAGAAGCTGGTCCTTTGAGACCCCTGAAATTCTTGAGGCTCAAAGGACTGGTACCCATACTGAATTACCTGATTTTGATTTTTAAGGTTTTATTCTCTTTCTTAAAGAGATGCTCTAAAACCAACGAGCTTCAGGTCCCCAAACCTGGCTCACTCTGATAGTTAATGTATCTCGCCTAATGTGCTCTGAAAACCCACTGAATCAATTCGGATCCTGTCCCTGCTCTGTGACAGGAGAGTCAGGGACCCTCAGCGTTTATTAACTCATTCAGCAGACCTGAGACGACCAAACCTTAGGCCAACAGAGGGACAAACCAAAAAGTAACCCGATTGACACCATACAACTATCTACAGATACTGGAATTCGCAGCACCATTATCTCTCTCTGGGCAGGGGTGGAAATAGAGCTAAGATAGAAAGTGGGCTGGATTTTTCCTTTATAAGAATCGGTACCTCCTTGGCGTCTCCAGCCTGAACGCGGCTGTCTCTTTTCTACCATTTCCGGGAGTTCTATTACAAGTGTGCCCTTCCGTGGAAGACACATCTTTCTCTGTAGTGTGCTTTGGGTTCTTCCTATGAGAAACGCAGCACCTTCAGGCAAGTTGAGAAGTCAACCAGGAGGGCCTGATCCGGACTTTTAGCCAAGGTCTTTGTAGTGTGGTCTGTGCGCAGTCACGACCCACATGGACGTTGGCCCTCCATGGGCTGCTGCCCTACTGATTTATGAAGAGAACTTCTGAAGGACCAAGTTTCTGCTGAAGGGTGACTCTCAAGTAACTGGATGTGGGGAAATGTCCCCAGGGCGCTTCAAATGCCTGTGAACCACCCCCTAAATATTTTTTGTATCATGAGCAACACAATATATGCAGCCCCCCCCCAAATCAAAATAGTATTAAGTATATTTGCTTAAATGTCATAGCTATCCAAAATTATGATCTTTTCCCAGCGGTGTTTTATAGAATGTCCCTCAGCTACCCACTTCTTGATTACACGGATAAAAAACCAGGGCTTACAGACTGACAAGTGTAGAATTTATCACAGTATTCCTGCGTGAACCATATGTCTAAACATTAAACCCCAAACTTGTCATCAATTCTTTCGTATTCAACCTTCCTTAGACTACTTCTTAGGAGCACGTGCCTGAGTGACTCCGGCTAAATCATTTGCCTTTTCTGCATTTTGGTTGGACAGATCACAGCGAGAATGGCTGCTTTTCATCTGTAAACATGACAGTTTGAGACCAGAGCATTTTAACATCTGGATGCAACTGAACTTCTATGAGAAAAAAAACTCACGTGAACCCCCTTCACTGGATGAGATGGGCATTAAGGAGAAATAGTTGGGTGTGCTTGGGTTGAGGGAGCTGTAGTATGAAGAAAAACAGAGCTTTATTTCCCAGCCCCCTACTCACCTGCTCTCCAGCAGGGCAGGGATGATGCCCTCCACCTCCCCAGAGCCAGAACACAGGCAGGCCATGCAGGGGTGAGGCATGTCTCCACCCGGCCAGGAGAGGAGGCACTAGGTTGACATGCCCACCATGGGACAAGCCATCTTGGGGAAAAAGATTCTCAGAGATCCACAGTCCATTTGAACCTGACCTTTGGGAATAAAGGGACATACAGGTATGGGGGAAACTTTATGTGCTACAGAGCTACTTAACTAATCACACCTGGATTCCCGGATGTACTGACCACAGAAGCACAGTCAGATAGTAGACACTCCGAGAAACCGCCACCCTGGACTGAATCAAACTGATGCCTTACAGAGGTGGAATTAACATCTGTTAAGAAACAAACAAACAAACAGAAAAAACCGGACACACACACAAACAACAACAACAACAAAAACCCCACAGGCTCCAAATGGCTTCAGCTGGGCGAGGTCAAGTCACCAAACCAGCTTAACACCTAACCTAACTGTAGTCTCAACCTTCCCCCAGGAAATGTGTCGTGACTTGCCCAAAAGGAACTTTCTGATAAGCACCAAGGGGGTAATCTGTCACACGGGTCCTCTCTACCCTGCAAAGGAAGATGAAGCAGTTCACCTAGTAAGACCCTTTGCCCTTCCCCTACAAGGCAAGGTGATCTTGACTGAACCGATCTTTACTTTTGCCGGTAACTCTCAGGCTGTGCCCTCCTTCCTATTAAAACCTTCCAGTTCCGTACAGCTCCTCGGAGTTCCTCTCTGCTTGCCAGATGGGATGCTGCCCAGGTTCGGAATCTTCTAATAAAATTAATTGCCTCTCCAAATTTACTTGTTTGAATTTTGTTTTTTTCGCTAGCGTCCCGGGCCAAGTAGGAGTCCTCGGAACTACCACTTCTCCTTTTCTTAAAGCACAAATTCAGCTTAGAATAGGCCTATTGCTGTTTTGCTGAAATCTAGGCAAAGGGCATATCCTGTGGGGACACTAGTCACCTTGTTATTTTTATAAGCTTTTTGAATTTCCAGTTCTGCTTAAAGAAAACTAGAACAGTATTTACAACAAGTATCAAACTCGACTTCTTTAAATTTTTTTAAAGTTTATTTAGATATTTTGAGAGAGAGAGGAAAAAGTAGGGGAGAGTCAGACAGAGAGAGGAAGAAGGAGAATCCCAAGCAGGCTCCACGCTGACAGCTGACATGGGCCTAAAACTCACAAACTGTGAGATCAAGACCTAGGCTGAGATCAAGAGTCAGATGCTTAACCGACTGAGCCACCCAGGCGTTTCAGGAAAGGTTAAAATTTAAGAATAAACATGGAAGTGTGTTGTTTTTTAGGTGGTCTCTTTCCGCCTTCACTTCTGACATATTCTGTGGTCTAGAAGCAAATATTAGGCCCACCGACTCTCAAGGGGAAGAGTTGAGAATGTCTGAACACCAGAAGGTAGGCTTCTACAGGACCGTTGAATCCTCTGCCTGACGGCAGTCGGCCTCAGGGCCCCACTGACTCCTGTCTCTCCCACATGCCAAGTCCTGGCATCAACTAGAGTCCAAAATCTCATCAAGATGAAGTCCAGGTTCCTGAGGTGGCAACGGATGAACGTACACTAACCTACAATTTGTTAAATGTAGCTCCTAGGGCAAAACTCCTCTCCTGGGGACCAGAGCAGCCAGGGAGGCAATGGGTGGGTGGGATGGGTATGAGGTGACAGTCTTACACTGAGGTGGGGCCATTCAAACTAGGGGAGCTAGAGGGCGGAAGGGAACCACCAGCCTACAGCAGTTCTGAGTTCCAGCCAGACGAGTACTGGGTTTCTTGATTAGCTTTCAAGGCCCGGGACTAACTCCCTGTGATTCTGAGCAGCATCTTTTTAGTTCCTGGTTCTGTTTCCTCAATAACCCTTCTCTTGCCACAAAAGGTGTGTGATCGCAACTGTGTTTGACGGGTCTGTTCATGGCATTGCCTCCATGAGTGAAGTTCGTGGAGACTCTTACGAGTGGATTTCCTGTCCACTTTCCCCGTGAGACAGGGAAGCACAAGGGACTCCGTTTTAGAGCAGCTCTGTCTCCGTTTTTCTGTTAGGCCTCATCCCTGAATAAGCCAGAGAAGCTACGATCCTCTTCAAGGGGAAAGCAGGAAAGTTAATCATTCTCTGAGTTTTGTCCCAGGCCACAAACACCTGACAACATTGAAGAGTCAGATTCCAAACACGTTCGTGCACATTAGCTTCCAACAAATGTGTGCTGACTCTGGCATCGACACCCCCTACCTTCAGTGATTGATGGAATAATACCTGTTCTTCACCTGACACTTGCCTTTGATTGGATGGTACCCTGGATTTCTGAAGGCACACGTACCCTGGACCCCTTTCCAAATACACCTCTTGCCCCAAGCAAGCAATGATGATCCTCATTGTGTGCTTTCTAAATCTCTCAGGCTCTCCATCCGCTATTCTCTGCCACTCACATTATTCAATAAACTGTTTTCACTTTCTCTGGCTTGTGTTTGATTTCTACCATGCGCAAAGCCAAGAGCCCTCTAGGCCGGTCTTCTGGAACACTCCCCTCTAGGTCCTTGGACCCAGCCTGCCTGCATCGCTGGATTTTCATCCACAAGGAGATACCTGGAATTAGAATACAAATGGTCACAAAAGTCAATTCTTTTAACTACAATAAAACCAATAAAATTTTTGAAAAGATAAAAAAATTAAAGATATCACACAAAAATAAAAACACAACTTCATTTTTTGTTGTTGTTTATTCATTTAATTTTGAGAGAGAGAGAGAGAGCGAGCACAAGCAGGATAGGGGGAGAGAGAGAGGGAGACATAAAATCTGAGCTGTCAGCACAGAGCACAATGTGGGGCTCAGACCCATGAACCATGAGATCATGACCTGAGCCGAAGTCAGATGCTTAACTGATTGAGCCACCCAGGTGCCCCACTAACAATGACATTTATTAATAGATACAAAAATGTTAAATGTTAGCAAATGAATTTCCAAAATAGAGTAAAGAATAATAAGCAACATTTAATTAGTATTTATTCGAGGTATATGATAGTACAGTGTCTAATTATTAGGTAAAAAGAAAAGATCATCTATAAAATACATTTGAAAAGATTTGATACCCATTTCTATTTTTGTTTGTTTTTTTAGAGTTGATTTATTTATTTTGAGAGAGAGAGAGAGAGAAAGAGAGAGAGCAGGGAGAGGCAGAGAGAGAGAGAGAATCCCAAGCAGGGTGTGCACTGTCAGCACAGAGCCCGACATGGGGCTGCATCCCACGAACTGTGAGATCATGACCTGGGCCGAAACCAAGAGTTGGATGATTAACCGACTGAGCCACCCAAGGGCCGCAGTTTGTTTGTTTTCAAGTTACAACAGGAATAGGGGGGGCACCTGGGTGGCTTAGTCGGTTGGGCAGCCGACTTCGGCTCAGGTCATGATCTCGCAGTCTGTGAGTTCGAGCCCCGCATCGGGCTCTGTGCTGACGGCTCATCAGAGCCAGGAGCCTGCTTCTGATTCTGTGTCTCCCTCTCTCTCTGCCCTTCCCCTGCTCACGCTCTGTCTCTATGTCTCTCAAAAATAAATAAATGTTAAAAAAATTAAAAAAAAAAAAAACAGGAATAGGATGAGATCTCTTTACTATGATTTTAAGTTTCTCAAACCAACATCTCCATAGGTTACCGTGTGGAAATATTAGCCAATATGGTTAGATAAGAAAAGAGTTATGAAGAATTCTCTTGGGAGGAAGGCAGTGAAACCACCCGCGTGTGCAGATGCTATTTTGATAATCTAGAATGAGCACAGCTTTAATGCAAAGCTGTAGCAGACAAGAAGCGACTGAGTAAGATGTATGGCTTTAAAACACATGGCCAAATCATTAGCGTTCTTCTAGTTCGAAGCTGGCAGATGGAAACACGGATTTTCCTCCTCCCACGCAAAATTCCACTGAAATGAGGGGTGTGTGTGTGTGTGTGTGTGTGTGTGTGTGTGTGTGTGTGTGTTTCATAATCACAAGGGGGAAAATACGAAAGCCATGGAGCGTTGGGGAAGTTTCGATTAATTTTTTTCAGTAACCGACACCAGGCCGATGGGGGAACCAGGGCCAAGAACACAAACCAACCCACTCCCTGCCTCCTGCTGATGCAAGACGCTCCTTTTCCCTCCCCGCCGCCCAGCAGCCGAATCACAGCACGGGGGTGGGCCCGGAAAATCAGGGCGGTTAGCGAAATGGCTGCACCACACCTGAGCCGGTGAATTTGCAATGTGAGGGCTGGAGTCATTTCATACCCGCTTGGTTTCCCCGAGGCAAGCCCAGGGTCTAGGACGCCATAGCTGCGATCTTCTTGTGCTCCAGGAATGGGTCCGTGGGCCAATCAATGATGAACGAATGAGTGATTGAGGAAGGCTGCCCCCCCCTCCCCACCCCCGCCCCCATCTTTGTGAAAATCCCTGTGCGCAGCTCTGCTTGGGCAGCCGCTGATGTGGCTCTCCTGGCCGATCCCTTCCTGGGGATGCTTCCACCCCTCCCCTCGCCCTCCCTGCAGGGGGCGCTCCATCGCTCTGCCCCTCCATTCCACCCAGTCATCTCCCGGCTAAGGAAGGACCTTCTGCCCGTGCCCTGCTCTGTGCTCAGGCCGTAGAGCCACGCATTGTAGTTACTTTCCGTAATGATTTGCTTGAATGCGCTTTATTTTTTATTTTATTTTATTTTTTAATGTCTATTTTTGATAGAGAGAGAGAGACAGAGCACGAGTGGGGGAGGGGCAGAGAGAGAGGGAGACACAGAATCCGAAGCAGGCTCCAGGCTCTGAGCCGTCAGCACAGAGCCCTACGGCAGGGCTCAAACCCACAGACCGTGAGATCATGACCTGAGCTGAAGTCGGCCACTTAACCGACTGAGCCCCCCAGGCACCCCGAGGGCGCTTTAAAAAATAAAAGTAGATTTTAGCTCAGAGTTGTTATTGATGGAATCGAAATGATACATTTGCCAGACTCGGATTTTTTTTTTGGCTCTTTCTCAGGCCGAGCAGATCCTTTGCCCTCCACCGAAGCCGTCTGTGACTTTGCAGGAATACAGAATGTGGCCTTGTGTACAAAGAGCAACTAAGAAAGCCCAAGGCAGATGCCTCTGGAATAAAATCCACAGATACCTATGGAGACCTGTTAATTGTAACAGAATCTCAAAGAGACTCCAAGGAAAGACTTAAGGCAAAGACAGGACACTGTGTACTTAAAATACAAGCGGGTTATCCTAAGGATTGTTTTGCAAATAAACCCTAGGACAGAAAGGTTTATGTTTTTATACTCGCCGCCATTAAAAAAAAACCCACACCCGACTATGACGGACAGGAATAGTCAGTGAGACCACACACACCTTTTTTATAAGTCAGTCCAAGGGTAAAAGAACTCAGGATTCAAATGGAAAGTGTCGGGCGGAGAGAGAACAGAGCCTTTTATAACGGGGAGCGTTTTCAGTGAGAGGTGGGTATTTTAAAAACCTAAAACTTCGACTCAGTATGTACGTAATTAAGCACGAACGAGTGAGTTGCCTTTGGGTCATTACTCAAGACAGAAGTTGGAAATGGAGCGACTAGTTTCTTATTAGTTTAAAAATACTTTAGTAATTTTACTCAAATTTGAATTCCTCCAGGTCACCAAAATTAGGCTAATTCTGTATAGCCCCCTAATGCATAAAATATCTATATACTTGAAATATTACCTTGTTTTTCAAGCGATAATGCAAAACAAAACAAAACAAAACAACAACAACAACAAAAACCCTACGATTTCATCTTTGCCTGTTACAGAGCTCACGGTTCCCAGGCTGTGATGCGACTTTTCTCAGGCACCAGCGACTTTGCCAGGCTGCCCTCGTCATGCCGCTTCACGTTAGGACAGCTCACCCAGAGCCAGGGTGTTTGCTCGGCACTTGTTTTGATTCTGTCCTGACGATTTAAAATCAGCCGGCTACAATGAACCAAAGGGATCAGGTGGTTTACTTCACCACAACGTGACAAACCTATTTTAATTCTGATCTAAAAGGAGGAATATGGGGGAGTGTCTGGAGTCTGCCATCAGCTCTTCCTACCCCGGCTACTGGTGGGAGATTTGAAGTGATTCTTCACTTTGGAGGGGTCCACGCAGGAAGCAGTCTTAAGTCCATGTCACGCGAGCACTGTATTTCCCAATGCTCCTTTTTTGGGAAATGATCATTTGCTAAGTGTTTAGCAAGTGTTTATTATGTGATGAGCGTTATTTTCGAACTGTGCACAAATTATTTCATTAACGACCAGCTGGATGAATTGGGTGCTATTGGTGTCATTACACAAATAAATGGGAAAACAGAGGCTGACGGCCGTGAAATGCTGTGCCGCAGGTCATACCCGATCAGCTCTCTGACCTTCCCCTGCTCACGCCTCTGTCTGTCTGTCTGTCTCTCTCTCTCAAAACTAAACTTTTAAAAAAGTTTCAACTGCTCTTGCCTCTCTGTCTACTTTCTCTTCGGATTTGATGCCTGGACTTTGAACTCAAATGATCATAAGCTCTCATCCACCATAAGTGAAATGCAGGTCAATGAATTGAGCGTTTGCCCCAAAGATTTCAAAATGCAAAAGAAATTGAAATCACTTCCCTCACTGACCTCTTAAGCCCAAATTTACATCCTCTTTACGTGCGTGTTTTTCTCCACTGTCATCACAGTTTGAAGACAATTCGTTTATGCTTGCTACGGGAGGGTTTAGAGCCAGGCTGGCGACTCAGCAGCTGTGAAGCCTACTTCCCGGAACCGCCCGATGGCCCGAGGCCTTGCGCCGGAAATCCTGCCCCGCCCCTTCCTACATATCTGCGTCCCTACACTTCCGTTTACACATTGAGTGTATTTCAGCCACGACATGGGTTAAACTGGCTTTCGCATGTCGATTTAGGAACAAACCTTCATTTACAATATTTCTGTTATTAAGAAATAATTCAGGGGCGCCTGGGTGGCTCAGTCGGTTGAGTCTCCGACTTCAGCACAGGTCATGATCTCCCCATGCGTGGGTTGGAGCCCTGCGTCGGGCTCTGTGCTGACAGATCAGAGTCTGGATCCTGCTTTGGATTCTGGGTCTCCCTCCCCACCCCCCCCCTCTCAAAAGTAAATAAAACTCACAGACTGTGAGATCATGACTTGAGCTGAAGTTAGACACTCAACCGAGTGGTGCCCCAAAATGACACCCAGGTGCCCCAAAATGACAGACTTAACGGACACATTGGGATCTAGGCGGCGGGCTCTGAAGTTCCTGGCCCGGTCATGTCCCGTGAAGCCTCCCTCCAAGACAGGAGGCAGAGCAGGGCTGGCTGGGAAGCACCTTCGGCTTGGGGCCTGCTGGATCAGAGATCTGACAAATCGGAAAACGGAATGCTGTGGGCAGGTGGCACAAACACCTGTCTTCATGTAAGAAGAGCTTTAAATAAAACAAGGATTTGGGAATCCTCAGTATAGCTGTCTCTGATGGTAACTCCAGCAGTGTTCAAGTTGTGGACGAACGCCTGATTTAATGGACAAGTAGGTTTATGGAGACATAAAAGTTGATAAGACCGTCCTGGCCAGGGACAATACGCAAAAGAAAGAAAATGAAATAATCCTCGAATAGGGTTGAAACGCCGGGGACACGCTGAAGCCGGCTTTCTGGTTGGGATCGCCCCGTGCCCCTGGGCGAGAGGAGGACACGCTTCACTGGAAGGTGCAGGATTCTCGCCAAACGGCTCTGAACAAGGGGGGTCTTGCAGCGGGAAATTATGATTTTTTTTCAATATTTTAGTAAGCTAGGTTCTCAAGTGTAGTTGTGAGTAATTGTTTGATACGCGGAATGTCTTTCTTAAAAAATTTTTAATGTTTATTTATTTTTGAGAGAGAGAGAGAGAGAGAGAGAGAGAGCAGAGGAAGGGCAGAGAGAGAGGGAGACACGGAATCTGAAGCAGGCTCCAGGCTCTGAGCCGTCAGCACAGAGCCCGACGCGGGGCTGGAACTCACGAACCGTGAGGTGCTGGCCTGAGCCGAAGTCGGACGCTCGATCGACTGAGCCCCCCGGGCGCCCTGAATCCCCTCAATATCTGATGTGACACCATGCTACTATCTCTTGCAAATTTTCCCTTAAAATGACCCACTGTGTTTTCTGATGGTGGCAGTTTTCCAATGCTCTGATTTTCACACCTGTGAAAAACAAAGGAGTCGTGGAATACTGATCCGATCCTTGTAGTAAGATCCAACCTTCCCTGCCTTTCGACAGGCAGCCGGGATCCTTCCTTTTTGAAGTCACCCGTGGGATTCCGGGAAGGCAGCTGTCTTCCTGATTTTCTTTGCTTGCTGTGGTATCACGGGACTCTTATCACTAGTCCTACCCGGAAGAGTAAGGAAAACTCAGAATTAAACACCAGGAATCCAGCTGCAAAGGATTCTAAGGAGGAGACAAGTGAACATCCCCCAGTGGAACGTTTGTGTTTGTCGTGATTTTGTTGTCTCTTTGCCCTTGCTGGAACTGGAAAGTACTGGTGAGTGCAGAAAACCTGCTTTATAAATGGCGATACTCCCTGAAGCAACCATGTATCCTGGGATTGGATAAATGACAAATTTTCACATAGAGACCAGGGCTCATGCCCTCCTGTTAAAAAAAAAAAAAAAAGTCACCATAGCCAAGTTTTAGTTTTATAACATCTGGCCATGGCTCTCACACAAACTTGTGCTGGGCTGACCCCCAAAGAAATTGAAAGATATAAGGGATTTGCTGAGACCAATTTTTTTTTTCTGTCAAAATAAAAACATGATGGTAACCAGTCACTTCAGTAAAAACCAAACATGTCAAGCTGGAGGCACACAACTGTATGAAACATGGCATAATTTTTAAGAAACTGCTGATGTATAAGAAATTCTTGAATTGATTAATTGATTACCTGTTCTTCAGACGCAGGATATCCAGGCCTGACTCTCTGTGTCCGTAAGTATTGATGCAAACCCTGTCCTGTTCTGTGTTTACGCAGTGAGACTCCTCTACGGAAGCCACATCAGGGAACGTATCAGAATTTTGCAGCATGACTTCCAGAAGGGTGGGGAAAGGGCCAGAAGATTTGACTGCCTCTGATGGTTGGTGTTATGTGTCAACTTTGGCTAGGCCTTGGTGCCCAGTTGTTTGGTCAAACACTAGTCTAGATATTGCTCTGAAGGTATTTGGTAGATGTGATTAACGTTTAAAATCTGTTGATTTAAATAAAGATTACTCTTGGTAATGTGGTGGTCCTCACCAATCAGTTGAAAGCCTTAAGAGCAAAACTTGAGGTATCTTGTAGAAGAAAGAGTTATGGTCAAGGCTGTAACATAAAAATCCTACCTGTGTTTCCAGTATGCCAGCCTGCCCTGTGGATTTCAGACACAGAACTGCAACATCAGCTCTTGCCCTGGTTTCCGGCTGCTGGTTTCATCATGTGAGCCCATTCCTTCAAATCAATTATCTATCATCTCTCTGTATGTCTATCTATCTATCTATCTATCTATCTATCTATCTATCTATCATCATCATCTATGTATCTACCTATGCATGTATGTATATATCATTTATCTATCTATGGATCTATTATCTATCTATCTATCTAGATATCTATCTAGATAATAGATCTAGAGAGATACATAGGTAGACACATAGATGTCTGTTGATTTAAATACATACATACATAGGTAGACATCTATGTGTCTACCTTTGTATGTATGTATGTATATATCATCTATCTATCTATGGATCTATCTATTCATCCATCTATCCATCTATCTAGCTACACATTTATCTGTGTATCTCTCTATGTATCTCTCTCTCTCTCATCTACCATCTCCTCTTGGTTTGGTTTCTCCGGTGAGCTTACGCTTAGACACTGGTTTTTCCAGGCTTCCTCCCAGTGATTCGCCCCATCTGAAATCAGAGAAGTGGCTTTTCTTTTGGTCACTGGTTGCTTATGCAAGACTCAAAACTGTCAGCAACTTGGCTGCACAGCCTTTGGGCTGTGGGGGAGGGTGGGAATCACAGATCTGAATCCAAAGAAATGGAAGTCTATGTTCGTAGAATTGCTTTCCAGAAGGAGGTAGGTGTGCACGATGCAGGGAGAGGGGAGAAGGAGCTCGTCTCCCCTCCTCGTCCTGCAGACTCGACTCTGTTTCCAGGCGCTTCTTTTCCCAAAGTGCCTTGCTTCCTGGTGGCCTTCGCACCCCACAGCCTGTGGTCCTTATTTTGACATGTGCTCTGGTAGCATACCTAGCCCACCTCCACCCTTGACCTTCTTACTGGCAGCATTAATAGGTGCTGACATATACTTTAGTTTCGTTGTTTTTTTCCTTTAAATTTATTCCATCACCTTGGCTAGTCTGGCTCATAATCTATTAATCATCTCTGGGGAATTTGGATAACTAAGATCCAAAAGACGAAGGAAAGTTTAGGTGCCTTTCTACTCTTTCTTAGCAGAGTCTTAGCACTGTCAAGGACATGAATAGTTAATCCCATTTTTCCCCTAAAGTTTTGAGAATCTATACCAAAAAAGACAAAGTATTTGGGCAGATTATTGTGCAAGCTGATTGGATCTGTACCTTCATATTCCCTTAAGAATCAAGAGACAAGTTATAATTCGTTTTTCTCTTGAGATTTCTCTTTCTAGGCTGATTCACTCCGTCCCCTGAGTGTCTGTGTGAGGTCCCACCAAGAGGCACCTGCACTGGCTCCTCCCTCCGTCTCAGGGAGGGTAAGGTGAACCAACATGCTTCCCAGGGGTGAAGGAGAGGGAAAGTACCAGGGACCTCGCACTCTTCACAGACAGGAGATCAAATGGAAAATTGTCACAAATCCTAAACAAGAAACAGGTGGCTAAAACTTTCGGTCAGCAACACATACATTATAGTGCTCTCTTCACATAAATCCCAGGCCTGTTACCAACAGGGCTATAATCATCTCTGAATTCCAATCGCCTAAGTCTGTATTGGATTGAAACTATCTCCCTCATGTACCGCTTCTCAGTGGCAAGGATGACACTCTCAGAATTGCCCTAGAAAATCTTCCTGATTCTAGATGGTGGGTCAGTTTCCAATGGCACCATCCCTTGAGTGTTGTGCACTCATTTTCTTTATGCCTCGAACATTTTCTCAGGGGATCATTGCAGAAATGCCACCATTCCCGTGGCGAGGGACGTATCAGCGTGACTCTCTCTTTATAGTCCCATATAGATTAGGAAAGCAGAAAATGTGGATTCTAAATGCATGAAATCCAGCTACATGATGTTAGTTTCATCTTGCACAGCCTCCGGGAAAGCTTAAATGGACAGATGGGCATGATTTAGGGCCGTATCACTCAGACTTCAGCGGGGTTGCTGGGACTGTCCCCTGAATTTCTGATCCGGTAGGCTTGGGGAGAGGGGGTGGCAAGAATTCTAGCAAGTTCCCAGGGCTGCTGGTCTGAGCTTCACATGCTGGAACCACTGATTTAGGGAATAACAGACATTAAATTACATGCTATTCCTTCCATGAGATGCCAAAGAAGACAATATTCTCTTCATTATATACGGAGCGGGATTCTGCTTCTCTCTTCAGAACTTTTCAGAACCACGAGTTACAAGATTATTCGAGTTTACAGAAATTATGGAACCAACCCTAATGAGAGGCCGTCAACCATTTTCTTCCGTATTCCGGATCCCAGCTGGTAAGACAAGGTCTGTAGGGATCTCCTTCTCATGGTTCTCAGAATCGCTTGACATGAGCTGGTGCTAAAACCACTGCATCACCACAAGGAGGTTGCACTATGCTTACCATTTTTCCCAGAAAGAGAAAAAAGTCAAGGACTTCTCTTTCTTTCCTTCATTTATTTTATTTTTTTTTTCTGCAATCTACTTATGCGGGTTTTTTTTTCCCCTTTTTTGTCCAGAGACTAGTCTGACTCCTATCATACACTTTTCCATCACGTCCAAGAGTGCGGCATTCAGTTCTCTGTGTAAGGGTTCCGCTTATTCATACATTCTGCCTGTTGTGCTTATTTAAGGTAATAAGGGGAAAACAACACCCACAGGTTCATTCCCGTAAAGAGGCGGCGTTAGATGTGGCGCGGAAGAGCCAGTGCTGCCTGGGAAAGCGGACCACCGGAGGGGTGACGCCCATGCCGCCATGTTTAGCACTCATTGCGTCCCTCTGAACTCATTTGGGTCCTTGCTTGAAAAACATAGTTGTGACAGGGTGACCGTGTAGGAACTCACAGTCTCTTAAAAGTCTGTTATGTAAGATAGGAAGTGATTACAAATAAATATAATGATACATAAATAGATACATTATAATTTACAGTAGCTCCAGGTTATACAATAATATAACCTTGAGAGCCATTTAACTCAAAGTTGGTTGGTTGGTTGGTTGGTTGGTTTATGTATGTATGTATGTATGTATGTATGTATTATGTGACAAAGAAAGACAAAACGGGGATGGGGAAAGAGAGAGGAAGAGGGAGAGAGAGAGAGAGAGAGGGAAAGAGAATTCTAAGCAGGCTTCACGCTCAGCTGTAAGCCGGACATGAGGCCTGGTCCCACTCTCCTGGGATCATGACCTGAGCCGAAATCAAGAGTCAGATGCTCAACTGACTGAGCCACCCAGGCGCCCCAGAGCCATTTAACTTAAAATAAGGTATTTTGAAGTTGTCCTTATTTCCAGAGCTTTTATATTAAAATTATTAATTTTGAGTTTTATTACGCTTCTTTTCTAAGACTCAAAAATTTACCTAAGAAACAAATGCCAACCTAGATTTTAGATGAATCCACACTTACCTTACGGGCTTCAAGCTTACAATTCATGGACTGTAACCAGAAGCTTCCTGGACCCTTACACACTTAACCGAATCGAATCGAACCGAATTGAACAAATTTAATTTCATATTTACTAGGTATTTTGAGTTTGATTGGATGTATTCAAGGTGGACTATATCAGTAGGGGTCCTCACTGTTTCTCGGTTACACTTACATAACTCTTTTTAAAAAACAAGGAAAGTTAATATCTGAAAGCATATCTCACACAGTGAAAATGTAACTTTTAAGATAAAATGTAATAGAACCGTTAATGCATCTTACCCAGAATATTGTAAAAGTCGAATTTTGTTACCAATTTTCAAAGCCATGTTCCTAGGAGCACAGGGCATAGAAATCCACTGGGAGCAGAAGAAAACTGTGATCTTCCCAGGCCTGTAATCCTGATGTATTTGTAACTACACAGAGCTCTACATATGCTGGCTCCGTAAGCCCAGAGACGACAGTGAGAAAAATAAGTTATTCACTTCTCCCTCCCTCAGAACTCTCCAACAACAGAAAGGCAAACTGGAGGACTTACCAAGTTTTGAGTTCAGATTTTGGAAAGATATGAAACCGTGGTATGTTCCATTTGGTTATCAGTTTCTCTTTCCCTGAACACATACGGTATCTATTCAATGCTCACTTATTATTGGCATGTCTGATAAAGAACCCACTTATTTTATTAGAATTGTTATACTTTGACTGCCAAAAACGATCGAAATAACTCGGTGTGGGTAACAGGCCAAATCTTTTCCTGACAAAAATAAGATAAAATAATATGGAAGATAAAAATAAATTTAAAAAAAAAATGTCCTCGGTGGTAAGAAGCTGGAAAACCTCTAATATTGTCCAACTCCCTTATTTAATACGTGATGTAAACTTGGGTTCATACAGATAAAATGGCTTATATACAGAATATCCTACAGATCGGTGACCAGAGCCCCAGATTTCCTGATGTGACAGACCTGAGTTCTTAATCCTGCATCTCCTAGAAGAAATAGAACCAAATTACTCATGAAATGTGTCCAACGACTGAGGATCCATCTCAGTGTGTATGAGTGGACTAAGAAGACAGGTCAGTGAAATGCAGTGAAGAACGTCTACAGGATGCTGGGCCAGAAAATGGGCATCAGCGAGACAACCGTCACTATCACAATGGAATAACAAAGTCTGGAGATTAGTTCATGGTATTGCATCACTTGTCCCGATGTTTTTCAATGAAGCTGCTCATTTAAAATTGGTGCGTAAAAGTATTGAAATCTTCTGTAGCTAACATTTTATGTAGCTTCAGCCAGTAATTAAAAATATTGCAATGGTACTAACTTAAGTCTTTATAATATAAAATATATCCACATTTACGACAAAGGCAGAGTGATTTGTGGAGTTCTGTTACTTCCTTCACATGAGAAATGTGTCATTCCCCTTCCAGTCGAGGTTTTCTGTGAATCCATTAACCTCAAACCATGGTAGAATTCTTTGGAAAAAGTCGTGCTCTGTGATAAAACATGAGGACTTCCCGCCGGCCTGAACTGGCTGGTCCTTACGAATGCCTGGATTTGCTGCAAAAGAGGTTAATCCACCCAGATTCTCGGCTCACTTTGTCGTGTGCTTTTCTGAGGGTTCATCTCCATCAATTATTAATTTGCTATTACCTAAGAGATATTATCGTAGTGGTTCTGCTAATTGTTAATGTGCTTTAGAAACAGAAACCAACATTTCCCTTTTAAATATTTAAGTAACTTTTTTAGCCAATTCCCAACATAATCGAGTAAGTTATGTCTGCTGGCAGAACAGAGATATTTTATAAAAGGAAATACTATAGAAGTAAGCAAACCTGCGAGAGTCTTATGTCTGTTGACTTCATGTTGCAATAAGGCAGGGACTGTACACCCAAAGGTCAAGATGTATGCTGTAACCGAGATATAGAAACAACTCCAGTCTACCTTCCGGGGGGCCCTGGCTTAGAGCGTAGGCTCAAAGGAACTCTCATCCAGTTGTATCCCTCCTAGAGATATGGTTTTGGATTCCGATTTGTCCCAGAAACTTCTTACCCTATCTCATGAGTTCCTAGGTCCATCTGGGATATCTACATTCAGAAAACCCAGTTGTTAGACTACCCATCTAGAAAAAATGGCTGCTTCTAGCTCAGGATCTACTGAAGACAGAATTCTAACCTGTATCAATGATTAGTTTTTTCTTTTTTTCTCTTTGAAGCTAATTTCATAAGAATGTTGTTTAAAACCATCAGTGGCACTTGTTGGGATGAGCGTTGGGTGTTACATGTAAGCGATGAATCACGGGAACTCCCCCCCTCCCTGAAGCCAAGAACACACTGTATACCCTGTATGTTAGCCAGCCTGACAATAAATTATATTTAACAAATAAACAAATAAATAAACAAAAAATAAAATCGTCAGTGGTATTGTCATAATGGAGAGTTGCTATATAATGGCTATAGATTTCACTTACATATATACCGTGCTGTCGGGTAGTTCTAGAAGCCGGAGCAACCTAAAATCAGCCAGAAGTCCCTCTTCGATCGGCTGTAGAGTTGCTCAGATGTCTACTGCTTGAGTGACAGTGTGGTTGGGATGTGACACAAGGCACAGTGAGCTCTGGAGCCAGGCCCACCGACCTTGCACTTGGATGTTTGTTACATTTTCCTCAGCAAGCCACGCACATCACTGGGAGGAAGGTGACTCTTAAGTCACAGGACTGTTGTGAGGAGCCTTGGAACTGCAAAGGACTCGGGACTGAGCCTGGGTGCTCAACGCACCCGCATTTCCACACCCTACGCAGACTTTGAACAGAATTCAGCTGGGAGACTCCTCCATCGCCCTTTCACTTACTAAGCCTTTATTGCACTTTCAATTCCGTAAAGCCTTGTTACCTGCATGGTTCCTCAGACGTGCTCTAGTTATTTTTAAATCTTGGGACTTTTATATAAATCCTATTTAAAAAAAATTAACCCGTGATTTTGACAAGCCCTGCGGGTTGCCTGCCCAACAGCCGTCTCCTCCGCAGCACCGCCAAGGAGGTCCTGGATTGAGGGGTGGGAGGCCCACTTGAGGGGCAGAAGGCAAGGGAGGATGAGGTCATGCTTCCATTAGGGCAGCGAGAGCCCACGCAGGGCAGCTCTCCAGAGGTCCGACAACACAGTAAATAGTCAAGAGCCCCTGAGGCAGCGGAGGTCAAAAAGATTGCAGTGCCACACAAATGCAACTGCAAAACATCCATTATCTCATTTAATTTTTTCAACAAACCTAAAGGGGAACTATTCCTTTGCTGGGAATGACGAATTCCTTTCAACTGAAATTTTAAAAGAAAGGACTAGCCCATGGTATCAAATGTCTTCTAAAAAATCAGCAAATGATAATTATAGAGCAAGCTGTTTCCTTCGTTTGCCATAGAAGAGGATAATATTTTTGCTTCGTACAGTATATATTGGTGGTTGGGTTTAATTTTTAGTCCCGACGTATCACCTTCTTAGAAGAAGTTAGAGTCTCTGTAAACAGAGTCTTAGTTTCCAAACTTAAAGAATGTTAGCAGTACATTAATCGGTCATTTATATCGTGTTAGGTCTTACGGTAAGACGGTATGTATCCGGAATTCAAAAAGAAAAAAAGGCAAAAAAGGCCTCTAACTTGTCAATCAGGAGTCATTAAAACCTTTTAGAGAATCCAAGAACGTTGTTCATTACCCTTGCGCTTTAAATCCGCTCCGACCCTGATCCTCTTGATCCTGCGATGTTGAAGGTCACCAAGGCTGCAAGAAAAAGGAAAGTAAGGAAGAGACTGTTTGAGGAAACCCGTTGCTACTCAAAGCCCCCACAGAAACGGCAGAGATGGAAACCTCTAGAAAGGCAAAACTAGACCTCAAAAAGCATGCCATCAGGGCCCAGTCGATACAGGGACAGACTCGCACATAAAAGAATCACACATAAACCCGCAACTTGCTGGTTTGTGGCGTGATGAGCCAGAGAGCTAACAGGGAAGCATCTTCTGCTTTTCGAAAACCATGAACCGTATACTATTTTGAATTATGGTTATTTAAATGAGTTCTGTTTAAAAGTGGTGATGCGGGGTTAAAAGTGAACTTCCAGATTTAACCTATTACACGGGCTACAAAAATAATGCATCTTCCACGGACAAGTTTTATTCCACCTCTACCTGGATTGTTAGATACGGAAGAAGGACTTTCTTGACCTCCTGTAGATTCTTATAATTCATTGTCTTTCTTTACCCAAAACTCTCAACGAAGCTGGAGAGGTAAGAAGTAAAGACACTGCTGTGAGTGTTGTAATGATGGCATTTGATGTCCTGTGCTTATAATGCATTGTACTGGATCCGGAAGATAAGCAAGCGATACACACAGACATTCGGGCTGCGGGGCATCAGTCAGGGGCCTGGGACCCCGGCGATGAGGGGCCGCAGGTGCTTTGTTCTCCCTCCAGCACTCCACACAGCCCCTACGTGCACCTTGCGGGACCAGTGAACAGGCGATACCATCTGCTCATTCAGGCTGAATCAGTCCGCAGCTGTGCTAAAAGAGCAGTAAAGACAAAGGAGAGAAACGCGACGAAGAACACACTTAGGGACGCCTGGGTGGCTCAGTCGGTTGAGCATCCGACTTTGACTCAGGTCATGATCTCGTGGCCAGTGGGACTGAGCCTCATCTGAGGCTCTGTGCTGACGGCTCAGAGCCTGGAGCCTGCTTCGGATTCTGTGTCTCCCTCTCTCTGTCCCTCCCCCACTCACACTCGGTCTCCCTTTCTTTCTCCAAAATAAATAAACATGAAAAATTAAAGAAAAACGAGCACTCCGAGAACACGCCATATATCCTTGAACAGAGCCCCAGTTAGTTGCTGCGGGCCCACAGGGTGACCCGCTGGGAAGTCACGCAAGGACGAAGTCGGTGAAGAAGAAGACAGAATTCCACAAGCCCAGGATGAATTCGGAAAGCCCGGAAGTGGCTCCCCTTACTAGCCTCCTCTTCACACTCACCTACGATTGTCCTCTTTATAAATTCTCTCCAGGCTCAAAATTGTTCTTAATAGATGCCCACGCTGTTCTTCCTTTCTCCAAACCTGCATCTGGTTGACTTGTAAATCAGGTAAAAGGTAAATCTTGGGGGCGCCTGGGCGGCTCAGTCAGTTCACTGTCAGACTCTTGGTTTCGGCTCAGATCATGATCCCAGGGTTGTGGGATTGAGACCTGGATCAGGTTCTGCACTGAGCATGGAGCCCGCTTGGGATTCTCTCTCTCTCTCCCTCTGCGCCTCTCCTGCACAGCTATCTTAAAAAAA
>PITB01020454.1:0-30934 GCA_004024585.1 Paradoxurus hermaphroditus | reverse complement strand
CTCCCTCCCTCTTCCTCTCTCTCTTTTAAATAGAGAAATTAGAGGCGCCTGGGTGGCTCGCTTGGTTAAGCGTCCAACTTCAGCTCAGGTCATGATCTCACAGTTTATGAGTTCGAGCCCCATGTCAGGCTCTATGCTGACAGCTCGGAGCCTGGAGCGTGCTTCAGATTCTGTCTCTCTCTCTCTCTCTCTCTCTCTCTGTCTCTCTCAAAAATAAATATTAAAAATACAGCCACCTGGGTGGCTCAGTCAGTTAAGCATCTGACTTCGGCTCAGGTCATGATCTCACGGTCTGTGAGTTCGAGGCTCGCATCGGGCTCTGTGCTGACAGGTCAGAGCCCGGAGCCTGCTTCGAATTCTGTGTCTCCCTCTCTCTGTGTCTCTGCCCCTCCCCCACTTGTGCTCTCTCACTCTCTCTCTTTCAAAAATAAACCATAAGAAAAAAATTTTTAAACCCTGTAGAGAAATTAAAGCTTCTTGCCAGGCCTCTGGCAAAGCACCCCGCCCATAGGCTGGGGGAGCTTCCAGCCTCACGGCTGCATTTGGCCACCTGCTGGAGGCAGAGGTTTCTTGTCACTTTGAAATGCCCTTGCAGGTTCCCAGAAATAAAAACAACAGCTGCTGCCACCATCAGCTTTTTCCCCAAATAGCGCAGCCTGCGAAGCGCCGTTTGCACACCTTGCTGACGAAAGCGGGAAGACGGGGCCCTACCTGGCCGGTAGGTTGGGGGGGTGTAAGTAGGGAGGAGATCGGCGGCCACTTCCTTCCTCTCTTTCCTCTCTGCTCCCTGGGCTCATGACTTCAGCTCGGATGGGAACTGGCTTCAGAGACGCTCCCCTGGGCTCCCGGGGCGGAGAAGGTGTGCCCCAATCCAGTGTATCTGGCGCCAGCGCTTCCGGGGTTAGCCGCTTTAATTTATTCGCTCCCCGCAGCCCTGTGCGGCGGTAGGCAGTACTGTTACTCCGTTTTATAGACGAGAACGTTGAGGCACAGAGAAGTCAGGCAGCTGGTCCCCGCTCAGAGCTCGCGAACGGACCAGAGATTTAGAGCGAGGAGCCTTGGCCTCTAAGCTAGACTGGCGGAAGGGACAGGCCCCCACCCTCAGGTCCAGATGGAGCGGGAGGCTGCGGTCTCGGGGGCGCGAGTCCCCGTGAGGGAGAGCCGCATCCTACTGAGTTCAGCTCTGTGTCCACCCCCAGCCCCTGCCCGCTGAATAGGAGGGGCCTCTAGTATTGGTTTCTAACCTCCTTGGCTCTGTCATCGCAGAGTTTAATAAAACAGAGGAAGCAGTGGATGAAATTAATTCCGAAACGAGGGCGGGGGTTGGCCTTGTAGAAGGAATAGTGTGCAAACGGGCCTCGAAGGCTGGGTAGAGAGAGGCTGGTAGAGAAGGGCTGTGCAGGCAGGGCCCGGGTAGCCGGGGGCCCAGAGGTGGGGACAGGGGTTTGGAAGTGGGGCACCTGAGTCGTCGCTCTGTCATTATCTGGCATCGTGACCTTGAGCAAATCATTCCTCAGAGCCTCGGTTTCCTTTTCTGTTGTAACCTCGGGGCCGATGAGGCCACCGCAGAGATGAGGAGTTGATGCGTGAGGGGACTGGGACCCGGGGGTGTTCTCCGAGAGCGCCGGTGCGCCCTGCACTGTGCCTTGTTTGTGTTGAGTGTTTGTGTCACCGCGTGCGCACTCTGTGGGGGTCTTTTTGCAGGAGGACCTTTTGCAATCGAGCAAGACAAGTTCTCCTGTGCAGGTGTGTCCCCTGTGTACATATTAGATGATGTGTGTACCCACACTCACAAGGATGTCGTGGCCGTGCTTAGCAGATAGACGGCGCTCAGTAACGGTGTGTGCCTTCCTCCCTGCAGTAATCCTGCTGACTGGCCGGGGAGCTAGAGTCCGGATCACACGTCCTGTGGGCCTCTCAGGGCTTCTCGCCAGTGGGTCCGGGTCGTTGATAGCAAGCGTGCGTCCTTTGTAAGGTGGAGGCCTCTGCCGGGGGCCTCTGCCTGTCCAAGCTGGCGTTTCCATCCGGTTTGCACGGTGGACCCTTTTGTGTGGGTCTTTTTGCAGGAGGACCCTTTTGCAATCGAGCAAGACAAGTTCTCCTGTACAGGTGGGTGCCCTGGCACTTGGCCCCAGGCTGGGCCCCGGCTACCGGGACAGGGCCTGGTGGAGATGTCCGGGGGGGCGGGGGGAGTGAGGAGACGGAACATGGAACTCCCTTCCGCCTGCTTGCTGCTGCTGACCGAGCCCAGCCGAGAGGCTGCCCGGAGTCTGCAGAGGCTGGAGGGCGGGCGCTGGTGGGGGGGTTACGTATGGCAGGATGGCGAGGCGCCTCCCCTTGCCGGAGTCACAGGCCGGGTCTTCCCAGTGCAGCCGCCAGGGTCTCTGAGTGTGACTGCTGCCCTTCCCATGATGGCGTCTCCGGCCTTGTCACCCTCGTGCCGGTCGTGACTCCATCCTGCCTCTAGCCAGGGTCAAGTACGGCGGCTGGATGGGACGGGAACCCTGGAGCAGACGTTAGAACTCGGACAAAGCAACCTGACTCTCTGAAGGTCGCTCAGAGGGAGACGCCCAGCGGGTCCATCCCGGGTGTGAGCTCCACACTGAGGATGACCGTGGCCCTGCCTTGCCTCCCGAGCCCTCCCCACCCCCTTCCTGGGCCCTCCCTGGGCTTCTCGCTCGCACCTTGCTACTCCGTCAGCCTCCTCCCATGACTCGCTCGGCAGCTCCCGCGAGCGGGACCAGCTTCCTGGCTGCGAGGCCCGAGCAGCTGTGAGGCCCTGTGTCCACAAGGCCACGCTCTGCTGCCGCCACGGACTCCCGTAGTGGTTGGAACGAAGGGCCTCTCCTCTCCATTTCCTAATGACCTGCCCAGTCTCTAGCACGTTCCGTTGCTGCCACGCTCTTGAGGCGAACTCCTGGTGCGGCGCAGAGGGCAGGACAGTAGAGACTCCGTTCTTCCCCCCGGTCCCTCACCTTGTGTTTATCCTCCCCGTTCCGTAGTTTCCTTGAGAGCAGGCCCCCTCCCCCACCCTGAACCTTGGTTAAGAACCCACAGGAGCCCCGTGCAGGGTCCTGCCCTCCTAGACTCTCCAGAAAGGCTTCTGACTGGCAGAGGGGTCAAGAGAGAACAGTGGGCAGGACGGAGAAAGCCTGCCCGTGGGACGGCGCAGGCCGTGCACAGAGCCGTGTGTGGTTTCTGGGGGTACGGCTCAGCCCTCCAGCCTTACCTGCTCCAGGCAGGACCCCAGATCTTAACACTGGAGTGGTATCTCCCCTTCCCCGCACCTCCCTGGAACGCGCTGCGGCCCACATGGAAGCTCCCAGACGCCCCCCTCCCCCTCCTCCGCCAAGCATTCACCTGCCGGGAGGGCCTGCCTTTTGTCCCCCTCCTCCCGCCAGCCACACAGTCAATGCGGGCTGGTCTCTGTGGACAGCAGTGAACTTTCTCCTCTGACCCGGGCTCCTCTCCCCGGAGGAGTGCATCGTTTCTGACACGACCAGTTTGGCGTGAGAACCGGAGCTCCAAACACTAGCCTGCAGGCCACACAGGGTTGCCTTGTCCTGGGTGGTAAGTCAAGGCCACGGCCACAGGGCTTGGGTTTCCCCCCAGACCAAAGCGCGTCTGGTTTCCCTCCCAGCCCCAGGACCATGTGCTGGCTGGGGCTGTTTGTGTAGAAACCAGGGGAAAAAACAAAAACCTTTTCACTTCCCAGACCTGGGCCTCGGCCTCAGACTGCCAGCCTCTTCCCAAAGGTGCCTGGCAGGGAGCCTGCCTCAGTGGAGGGCTACAGGGCAGTGGGGTGAGGGCGGCCACTCAGAGTAGCTACAGGGAAGCTGTCCTCGAGGAAGCCCCAGTGCCTTCTCCAACAGCCCATGCTAAGTGGTCCCCGCTAAGGAGAGGGCGTGGCATGGGACTGGCTCCCGGGGTATGCCCGTGACCTCAGGCAGACCTGGCTTCCACCCCAGCCTTACCACACGTGGTCTCAGACTGCAGCCACAGGTGAGGTGTCTGATGTCCCCGGACCTCGGCTTCCTGTTCTGTAAGATGCATTCATACCCGTAAAGGACACCATGGGACCCCCTGGTGGAAGGTATATGAGGTAGAAGCCCGTCCGTGCATCCGTGTCCTGAGGCGGGTAACCGGGCCATGGGTACGTAAGAACACAGCTTTACGTTTAGGAAACGTGCATCGTCCTGTCCGCACCTGACTCTGACTCTCAAAAGGTTCAGGAGAAACATACACAGAGAGAGGATAGAGACCTACATACAGCTGTCCTTTGTACCGTCCTCTCACCTCTTCTGCAAGTGCGAAATTGTTTCTCCATAAAGAGCTAGAAACAGACCTCGTTGCTGTGCTGGGCCCGGACGGGCCGAGGCGCCCCACCTCAGCAAGCAGCCGGCACGGAGTGTCAGCCACGTCCGACCTCTGATTCACTGTCTAGAGGAGCACGCGGCTGCCTTCGCTGTGCTGTCTTACAGAGGGCTCAGCCAGATCATTCTTCTTCTCCCGTAACTGGGCAGGCCACGCCCACTCCTCCACGGCCGGTTTGCTGAGCATAGCAGCCTGTTTGAAGATTGAAAAATTAAAGCAAACCCCGCCGACCTTTGGAGGGTTTGGCGTGTCCGTGGCCCCCGGCCCCTGGCATGGGGTTGCTTCGTGGCTTTACCAGCCGCGAAACTGGAAAATGGAGACCTCGTCTTGCCGACGAGAGCCGTTGGTCACAAGGGGCCTCTGAGGCTCCTTGCAAGCACAAATTCCAATAGAATTTCCTGCAAAATCTCCTGCTCCTCCAACCACACTGCTTTTTCCAGTCGTCATTTGGAGCCGTAGCCGTTGTGAGAAGCTACTGTAGTGGGGTCCGAGCTACCGATTGAGATTCAAGGACCAGGACTTGGGGATAGATGTTCCTTCCACGGAATCTGCCCCCACCCAGGGCTACCCCAGAGAAAGCACTTCCTGTAAGTGGGGTTCCATTGGGGGCAGAGCTCAAGTAGCTGGGCAAGAGGACCGGTGCTTCCGTTGGCCATGGGAAGTCAGGCACACCTCTCTGGGCTGCCCCTGAGGCCCTGGTGGTCTTTGCTCCGGTATGCACGCCCTGTGTGGTCCCCTCCCACACCAATCTAGGCCGACCGGGTGGAGCCAAGAACGAGACGGAAGTGGCAGTGTGACGCTCAGGCCTAAGGTATAAGAAGCTTTGCAGACTCTGCCTTGGTCTCTTGGGATTCTCGTGCTAGGACAGCCCCGCTGTGGGACTCAGCCACCACGCTGTGAGAAGATGGGAGTGCCCCGGAGAAGCCAAAAACGGGTGCCTCCCCATGGACAGCCCCAGCCAAACCTGGGCACCCCCTGCATGCCGTGTGAGCGAAGAAGCCGCTTTGAACCTCCGGCTGAGCCCAGGCTTTGGCTCCAGCGAAGCCACCATCTGACCACAACTACAGGCAAGAGCCCCTCCGGGCCGCGTCTGCTCGCAGAACCGCAAGAAAGCACGATCCGTTGTCACTCAAGGCCACCAAGTTTGGAAGCGGTTTGGTACACAGCGGTAGATGCCAGGGATGTTGTGTGTGGCCAGACGACCTGAGCGTGTGACCGGAGCTGGGGAGATAGGTTGGCTTCCCCCCTTTGGGTTCTGACCGTAACTCGGGATGTTCACGCCTGCTTCTCTAGCTTGCGTGGGGCCCGGTGGGAGGATAGTGGGGGTGGGGGGTGACCCAGATGTGGTCTAACTCAAGAGGCTCCAGGAGCCGGCAGGCCCAGAAATGACAGGGAGGCAGGTCGACATATGAGTCCTTGCCTTAATGTTAGGAGAACAAGACAGTCCGAACCTGTTCTTTTCAGCAGAATGAGAGCTCTCCAGGTGGAGGCTGGCCGCCTTTATGTCTGCATCCCCCACCGCCTAGCACTCGCCAGGCACACGGAGTCCCTCGGCGGCGTCGAATTAAGAAGACTGGGTTTCCATGACCCTAATGAGCGTGCGAGTCAGGCAGGGCCTGCTCTGAACGGGGCATCCCAAGGGACCGGGGAAGTAGGGGCAGACCCTGGATTCCTGCCCCCTGAGAATGCACAGTCTGATGGGGGAGGTGAGGCTTCTGCCAGTCCGACGGGGGAAGGACGTAGTTTTCATCCTCTGTAAGCCCCTGCCCCACACCGCGGTTTCTCAGAATGCAGGCAGAGAAGAGCCTCTTCCTCTTTCGTATGTGTTTCAAAGGAGCTGGGGGCTGCGTGGGCAGGCCTCCTGGTCCAGAGAGATCTTTCGAGACACCTTCGGCGCAGGCCAGGCCAGGCTCCCTGGTGCGGCAGCTACCTTTCCCTGTCACTCAAGTGCCCAGGCCGTGCCGGGATCCCCCGGAGAGCGCGTGTGCCACGGCCCCCGGCCTCGGGGAGCACTCGCAGCTGACACAGCGGGCGGTTGACAGAGCCCACGCAGTCGGTGCTGCCCCAAACGGCGCCAGCAAAGACCAAGCAGAATGAAACGGAGCTGCCAGCCCCATTCAGTGAGAGGGAGAGTAGGTGGGTTTGTTTAAAATACTCCCATTACAGTCAGTTAACCTTTATGTTCCCTAAATGAAAACTGTATAAACCTGAAATTTTCCTTGATCAGGTTGCCTAGGAACAGGCAGCAGGTTTTCATAAGACAATGCAATAGATTGTCACCGATAGGGCCATTAGGAAGTGAGCTGGTTAGCGGTATTATTCCGGATCCTGGTGTCGGTGTCAGGTAATTATCTGTCTGCCTCGGCGGAGCGCAGCCCATCTTCCCCGGCTCGGGCAGCCTCTTGCAAATGAGCTTTCTCAGCCTGCTTCGGGGTCCCAGGGACGGAGGGTAGGAGCAAATTGTCACCCTGGGCTTCCGAGAGAAATCTGAAAGACCCAGTTCTGACAAATGTAGCTCTTCTTAATCACCTCTCCTTACCGCTAGTTGCAACGGTAATACCCAAGGCAGAAAACCTGGCAAATAAAGAGCGGTAACAAAATGCCGCACGGAAGTGAAAGAACAGAGTCGCTCTCGGACAACCTCGGCACGTCTCTTGGATATTTTCCCCCATAGGATATGCATATGCACTTACCTTCCACAAAGTCGCCGTAATTTGCTTCCCCCACCCTTACGTTCAGGGTGACCGGCCATCCTGGACTGAGGGTTTCCCAGTACTATCGAATGTTAATATCAGCGTGCTTTTTTGTGGCTTCCTAGCTTTCCGTCAGCTGGGAAGAACCAAAATTGAAGTGCTTCCCTGTTCTTGGACATTTAGGGTATTTCCTTTCGGAAAAAAAAAATATAATCAATGCTTGTCACCACAGTAGCCGTATCCACATAAGTTTATCCTTATAAAGGAGGATTTTCTCCTGCAAGTAGGATTATTAGGTCAAAGAATGCACACTTGTATGGCTTTTGATATTTTGTCTTGTTGCCCTCCAAAAAAATACACGCGAATTCCCATCCCTCCTCCCCGTACTCTCTGGGGCTCTGACATCAAGGAACCCCATCATCGGGGCCAGTCTGATAGGTGAAAAGGTGTCTTGTTTCGGGGCGTCATTTGTGACATGCGATAGGAAAGACAGGTTGAATTACGAGTCATTCGTGAATTGCTTGTTCATGTCCTTCACCCGCGTCCGTTTTGGGATGCTCATCTGTTTCTTTTTAATCTATAAAAACTCTTCATATGATGCTTCTCAGGCATGGATATGAGCCATTTTGTCCATATTTTTAAAGCATTTGTGATTATCACTCTTTAAAGAGCATGAGTGAGTAATACCTGTTATCTGGTATCTCTGAAGAAAGACCAGTTAATATTTTAGGTAACTAAAGCTTCCCCCAAGCCTTAAGCACTAAAATATTTTCTTAATGTTTATTTATTTTTTTAATAAATATTGAGGGAGAGAGAGAGTATGCAGGGGGAGGGGCAGAGAGAGAGGAAGAGAGAGAATCCCAAGCAGGCTCCACGCTGTCCATGCAGAGCCTGACTCGAGGCTCGGTCTTATCAAACCGAGAGGTCATGACCTGAGCCCAAATCAAGAGTCAGATGCTTAACCGCCTGAGCCACCCAGGCGCCCCAGTAAGATATTTTTTTAATTGAAATAGTTGGGATGAGAAGATTCGAGAGAGATCCAGGTCTCCAAAATGAATAGCCCATATAGGTCCCTTTAAAACCAAGTATGAGGCACACAATTTAACTTCTTCACGTCTCAGCTACCCTGGGAACGATAGTAATTTCCTGTGTGATCGTGAGACCCTCAGCAGCTGTTGAGCCACGTGGAGCTGGGGCTCCTCCGCCATCTGGCCCCCTTTTAAATATGGTACCTGATTCTTCTCTCTTCTCCCTCACTATCACACTATCGGTCCCGATACTCTTTGCTTCTTTAAGCAGCCCTGCCCTGCAACCTCCCATCTTCATCAGCGATGGGGCTGAGTACCAGTTAACGATGTCTGTTAAGTTCGTCTGCAAACTAAAAGAAGCGCGCACAGAGCAGGGATCCGAACCGCGCTCTCAGAAGCAAGGCAGCCGCTTCAGCGGGCCACAGTTTTACCTCCTTCCTGGAGTTTGTATTCTGCATCATTAAGGTGGTTAAGCAAGTGACTTCTGGGGTGTGTGAGCAGAATAGGATTAAGAAGTTTGGGAGGCGGAAGGGAAACAGGAAAGATTAGCAACCACTCGAAGACGCAGCTGCAGAATGAGAAGCCGGTAATCCAGATGGACAGAGGCGGTGTTTAGCGTTCCTTCTTCTCCCGGGAGCGTGCCGGGGCAGGTTTTATGGCACTGGTGGCATCGCCGACCTAGAAATTTTAAAACTCCAGCTTCCAGGTCCGCACGTGCTGGGATATGGCTTACGGCACATTACACAAGCCTTCTGGTGTTCAGTTTTGTCGTCTGTGAAATGGAGCTAAAACAAACTGGCCTCTCTGTTTAAGAAGAGAATCAGATGGCCCGATGTGAAGAGTCACCGGCCTGAAGGAATTTGCAAACGTGCGAAGGGCCAGACAGTCACGAGGGATTGTTACTACTGCTGTGGTTTCTCTTCACAGACCCACCCGGCAGCCGTCGTCTGCACGCGTCCCAGTCTGAGCGCTCAGCCCAAGCCCGTGTGTCTTCAGCCCCCATCAACGCCCCCCCCAACCCAATTTCATCCTTGTAGGTTTCTCCAAAGCAGGATTTGCAACAAGTGGTGTGTTTTCTTAAATATTTGTTTTGCAGGCCATTTACTCAGCTTGGCTATTTTCGCAGTGAATAAGGAGCGAGGCTAAAAATACCCTAGCTGGTAACCAGATCCGTTCTGCATTTGACATTCACGTGGAATTCATTTGCATCTCATTTGTTCGCCTTTCTGTTTAACAGGTAGAATGTAAGAAAGCTCAGCCTAAGGAAGTCATGTTCCCACCGGGGACGAGAGGCCGGGCCCGGGGACTGCCTTACACCATGGACGCGTTCATGCTCGGCATGGGAATGCTAGGTGAGTCCGGGCGGGACTGCGGGGACACAGCAGAGCCACCACGGACTGTGCACACCCAGCTGGGTCACCTACCAGGTGGGCAAGCTGCCTCACCCCTTCGAGCCTCAGTTTCCTCGTCTGTAAACGAAGATGACAAGCCCCTTTGCAAGACATTTGTAACTATTAAGTGACTAGAGATAGTTATATAGATAATAGGTAGGTGATAGATAGGTAGATGGATGACCATCTTGTCCCGTGCCTGGCTCACGGAGCTGCTTGACATTATTTTATTGCCTTTCCACTCCCTTTTCAAAAGGAGAAGAGCCGCCCCTCGGCCCCACTCCTCTCGACTCACTGGGTGTTCTTAAAGGCCTAAGGACTCCTGCCGCCTTCGCCTGTGCGAGCTGAGGCTCCATTTTCTAGAACTTGGGAGAGGAGGGGGAGCAGTGAGGGTGCGCTATAATCCCGGCTATTTAAATGATTAACATTTTTCTCTTGGGATATCAGAATTTGCATTTAAATGGATGTTTTAAATGGCCTGTTTTACTCTTTATTTGCCAAAAAAAAAAAGAAGAAGATGAAAGACAAAGTGTGTTTGTTCTGACAAAAAATGATCTCTCCTGGCTTTTAGAGAAATTAAGTTGCATATTATGCCCCTTCCTTAAAGGTATCTCTGTCCGTCCTGCGTAGATAATTGAAAATCTTGCCGCTTAAATGGCATGAAAAATGGAGAAAGCAGTGGAGGAGCGTAATGGTGTGGGTCGCAACAATAATTAGAAATTTCAAGGCGAGAGGACAGTATTTTAGTGCAAGTTATTGTGTGTCGGGAAAATACTAATTAAATGGGATAAATGGTAGTTAATGGTAAAATTCCATTCGGGCACATGATCTGTCTAGTTTTAATGGATTTGCATTTGGTTTGGCTAAGAGTCCTCCTTCTATATTGTTCGATGGGCTCTTTGTGTGTTTTCAGATTTGCAGCTCTTTGAATCATTCCTGGCTCCATCTTAAATGTAGAAAACTTTCCCGGGTGTTATAAATTCTTAGAAAGAATTGTGTCTCTTTTGTCTGAGGAAATAACAAGGGGAGGGAAAGTCATGCTGGGGAACTTGAAGAAATGGAAGGGCATGCCGCGAGCGTTCCTGAAACCGGCTGGAATGTTACTTCTTCTGGAATGAGGGGTTGTTTTTTTTTTTCAGTTTAGCCGAGTTTCGATGGAAATTCCTGTTTACTTCTTTAAAAATTGGCCGAATGATTCTAATGCTGATCTGGAAGAAGAAACACAGGAGACTAAATAAGGAGATGTTTTCAAAAGAGCGATGAGAGAGGACCAGTTTGACCAAATCATGGAACACAGCGCAAAGCTCAGCGGGGTGGGATATAGTGACACGCCTGTTGATAGTTAAAGCACCTGAGCTAAATGTATTTCTGTGCAAGAGTATAATTATTATACAGAAATGACTTTTAAAAATCAGTGGGAATTCCCTCCTGGTTGGTAAGGAGACGCTTGGCTAGCTCTTGCTTAAAAAATGATTTTTCTGTGGTCTTTACCTTGTGTTGTATGCCCGAAGAAGGTCCGAATGGATTAATAGTTTTCGATTTTAAAATCGCATCGTAAAAGCGTTGCCGTCTGCTGGTTTGGGGCGTCTTGAAATTTAAACAGTGAGCATAAAGGCCCTGGGACAGAAATCGGGAGCCTTTTTAGGATCAGGTCTTCGGGAAGTGCCCGATCTTTCTGAGTCTTAACTTGATGCCCCTGGCCTGCAGAGAATGAACTGTTGCCTTCAGGGGGCTGCAGAGGGGTGAGGCGAAGCCAGCAACAGATTAAAATATTTGCGACAGAGCAAAGGCGCAAAGGTTTTATTCTCCCCAGACTGCAGGCAAGGGCTGGGGACCGACGTCTCCACAGACACCCAAGCTCGGATCCCTGAACAGAGGGCGCCCAGTGCTTTTAAGACAGGAGCCGAGGCAGGGAGGCTTCGTTGAATCCGGGAGGTGTTCAGGGGCCAGTAGGCTTTGAGCGCCTGCTGCATGCCTTGCCCTGGGCTAGGGCCGGGAGACAGTGCTTAGCAAAGCGGATGTGGTCCCCGCCCTCTGGAGCTTTTGGTCCAGTGAGCGTGACAACAGTTAACAGCTAATCCTACGGATAGCTGGTTATCCTCACGGAGTTCTGGGGTGCTTTAGGAGCACATAATAAAGCACGGAAATGAGTCTGAGGAATCAGGGAATACCTCCCTGTGGAGGTGACCTGTTGGCAGAGTAAGCTAAGGGTGATAGAAGGGAACGGCTTTAGAAGGCAAGGGTCCTTCCGTGGAACCGTGAGAGCCCGGAGAGGCCACGCCCACGGGCACATGTGTGAGGAGGCGTGCCGGCTCGGTGCCTTCAGGATTGGCTTTGACCTCGGCCGGTGGTGGGCGAACGCTTGGGTTCTGTGTGCGTCTCTCGGTGCCGTCCGATTGGCTCCTGCTTCTCGAGGGAGGGATTTGTGATGAGCGAAGAACGCCGGGCACTCACTCCCCTGCCCCAGCTTTTCCCCGAGTCTCTCCTGGTTGAGGTTATGGCTTCCCCGAGCTGCAGTCAACAGGTAATTGTGGGTTAAAAATGTTGTCGTACTCGAGTCTCTTCGTCCTTAAGTTCTAGCCTCCCCGGGCCACCCCCACCACCGCCCGACATCCCTGCCGCTTAAGGCTTTTGCCTTTGGCCCGCGGAGTTCTGTCGAGGCTGTTACCAGGCAGGGCCCCCAGACCTCAGCCAGCCGCCCCGCCTGTCACAGAGGTTTCCCTCCTTCTCCAGTCAAGCATAGAGCTCTTTGGATGGAATTGATGGTGTCAGCCTCGCCTCCGCCAATTGGAAGGTGGGGGGCTGGGTAAGCCAGTGGGGAGGGCTTTGAACTTGAGAACGAGGAGATCTGGACTCCTCGCCCCATGAGCTGTGTGACTGGGGGCAACCGACAGCATCTTTGTCCATCGGTCGCCCCATCCTTAGATAGGGGTATGGGAAACTCTCGCTTCATAGAGTCGTCGGCCAACGCTGTATTTCTCCAAGTCCAAGGTGCCAGGGGTGGCGAAATTCATTTTTGTACAAACATTCAGAAGGACAAAGATATATGCTGTTAATTAGCCTGCACCGGTGCTTTCTTACCGCAGCGACTGTGAGATAGAGCCTACTCTCTGAGTTACATTGTGAGAAAAAAGATGCGTGTCTTCCAGTCAACAAGATACAGTAGCACGTACTCAAAAGGGAGCTGTCCACAGTAAAGTAGTGGGGAACCCCAGGCATTCCCGCCCAAGCAGGTGCCCAGCACCCTTCCACGGTGCCAACACCGTTCCCGCCGGTGGCCACCCAGAGCTGCGGGTGTGACTTGCGCTGCGGCGCCCACAGTCTCCTGCCGCGTTCGGACCCTCAGCCCGAGGAGTTGGATTACCTTTGAGTTTCTGCCTCCCGACAAAGATCCGTGCACTGGGCTCCAGGCCTCCTCAGACCCCGGTCCTCCCGAGGCCCCAGCCACTGTGGGGAGGGCCTCCAGACACCCGCGGAGATGGGCTTCCTGGGAGCTGCCAGAATGTGCCGCCAGCGGGGAACCGGCCCAGCCCGAGGTCCCGGCGGAAGGCGTGAAGCACGCACAGCATCAGGGAACAAACCTGCAGCCTCCCGGCCCGGTCGGCCTCTCGCCTCCCCGGCCGGGCTGGAGTGTCCGCCGAGCCTCTGATGCACTCGCTGGGGACTCCCGGGGCCGTCCCCCCCCCCCCCGCTTCTCACGGTGGCGCAGCCTGGCATCCTGGGCCTCTGGACTCTTTGGGCGGGGACAGTGCCATCTGCGGTTTCTCTTCTTCCCTCTTAATGGGGTGGCACCTGGCGGAGTCTGATCCTTCGCTAAGATGCGATGGCCCGACGTGTCCCCGAAAGTCACCTGGGTCACCCCCCATGGCACTTATCTGTCCTTGGAATCACCACCATCGCCCATAACATGTCAGTGCCATCACCATAACGGTTTGGCTGCTGAACTCGGCGCAGACAGAAAAACACTTTTTAAGAGTTCGTTAACGAAATGAGGATTCAGGGATTTACATTTTTGTTGTTGGAAGAGCAAAATAAATCTGTAACCCTTGTACAGATTTTTAGAAGTGAGACTGCTAAACCATTAAAGCTTTTAAATCCATTCACTCAGCAAATATTTATTGAGCACCCACGAAGGGCAGGCCCTGATCTACACGCTGGGAATGCATCCGGGAGCGGACATTCTGGTGAGACGACGGAGACGCCGGTCTGTAAATGACTCGGAGACCACGAAGCTTGTTTTTAAAGACCCTTCGAGGTTTTCTCCGTGCTTTGGGAGACCGCATCAAAGGGAGGCTGACCAGCGTGTAGTTGCACTTGATTCTTTCTCGATCTCTCCTGATGTGGCCGCGTGTGTCCTGGGGAGGAAACCTACAGCTGGTTGGGTTTTAGCTTTCAGGGCCTTTGACAGAATCTTAAAATAATGAGCCCGATGGGAATCCCTTTAAAAGAACAGAGGAGAGCGGCGGAGGGGTCGTTCTGAGGCCAGCGCTCCCTGCCTGTGAGCCGGACGAAACCCACCTCGACTGAGGCCCTTGGAAAAGTCTTTCAGCAGCCTTCAGACTCCGTCCCACTGCCCTGCGGTAGCCGAGAGGTGCCCACGGTTCTCCAGCTCGGTGCACTGGAGTCTCCGGATTTCCTTTTTAAATTTTCTTTTAATGTTTATTTTTATTTTTGAGAGGGTGGGGAGGGGCAGAGAGAGAGGGAGACGCTGAATCCGAAGCAGGCTCCAGGCTCTGAGGTGTCAGCACAGAGCCCGACAACACAGGACTCAAACTCAGGAACCGTGAGATCATGACCTGAGCCCAAATCAGGCACTTAACCGACCCCCAAGCGCGTCTCTGGGTTTTCTGAATGAAAGTGGTCTTAATAAAAGCCAACATGATTATTGCTGATATATTTGATCCCTCTTGGCCGCCTCTGCCCTCAGCCACATAGTCCTACTGCCTTTAACTGTCTCGGCCTCGGCGGGCACACTCTATTTACCACGTGCGGTAGCGCCGGCGGAGAGCCACCTCGGTGCTGAGGCCTTGGAGAAAAGCTTCAGCCTGCAGGCCCGGAAACAGACTCTCGAGAGCCGCTGAAGGAAGCGTAAGGCGTTCTTCCCACTGCTCCTGCTGAGAAGTCCCTGCGAAGTCGTGACCTGTGAAGTTCCCTGACATTAAGCCCCTCTGAAATGAAAGGGGAAAAACGATCCTCACCTAGAAGAGACGAGGAGCTGTGATCCGCGGGTGTTCACTCAAAGATCAAAAGGAGATCGGCTGGAGTTTGGAGCTGCCTGTCTAGACTCGTTTGTCTTCCCCCAGAGTATCTGCTGAGGTCCTTCCCAGGGAGGTCTCCATTTGTTCGGGCGTCTCCTGGTGGGCAGGAAACTCAAAATCTAGCCCTTCCTTTTCCTTCTAGCACAACGCAGTGCACCAGAACTTTCTGTGATGGTGGAAAAGGCCTGTTTTCGCGCTGCCCACGACGGTGGCCGCCAGCTCCGTGTGGCTGGCGAGCAGCGAAGATGTGGCCCCTGCAGCCGAGGAGCTGGGCTTTCCTCGTAATTTAGACTTGCATTCGAACCGGACAGCGCCGGCCTAAAGTTGCTCCGGGAGCACGGGGTCCGAGCACCTCGGTAGACCTTGGCCTTCGCGTCCTGGCCCGGGAAGGGCTCAGGCACTGGGTGTTGCATCTGGATGCGTTCCTCGCTGAGCCGACGCGGTGCCCCGGGGCAGTGCTCTGCATCCCACGCGGCACATGTGTCTCGCTCGGGCAGGTCCCCGGACGAGCGGCCCTTTTCTCGTCTCCTTCAAGTCAGGGGCCTGGTGGGAGCGGTTGTCCGTGACTGAGTCGCTGAGTCGCAGAGCCCGGGAGAGGATGAGTCACGTGCCCCACCTAGACCGCGAACGTCTTCCGGGGCGGGAGCAGGCAGCCTCTCGAGTGGGAGCAAAGAGTGAGACCCGCGGTTCGGATGACTCCGCCGGCATCCCCGAATACCTGCCCAGCAGATTCAAATGCTGCTGTTGATTTCTGATTTCCTTACTTCCTATCTTTCTTTTTCTTCCCCCCACAATGGAAAGCCCATCTACCAGAAAGGTGGCCATGCAGGCAGCAGGCTTATTTTTCCCTTTAGTGGCAAGAGGTGATTCCAGTGGGGTTGATCAGGCGTCCAGAGTACTGGAGCAAATAAATGATGCGGTGGCCAGTGCGGGAGGGGCCCCACTGCTGATGGAAGCGGTGGCCGGGCCAACTCGCTGTGCGATGGCCTGACGGAGCCTCCGCGTCCGCGTGCTCTAATGTGCTATTCATATGCAGCCGGCCGGTTTCCCCGTGAGGCTGGGGCGCTGAGCCGTTGGAGCAGAGCCGGGCTGCACGGCAGTAAATGAAGAGGAAAATTGAAGTAATGTTGTATTATAAATTTATGATTTCATCTGCCTGCCCCAGAGGATGTTCGAGATAGGGGGGTGGAGATAAGACCCCCCCCCCAACTCTGGCAGGTGCCAAATTCTCATCTTGGTTGTGCAGGAGACAATATTGACGTGGCCGGGAGGATGGGGGTGAGGCCCAAAAGTGGGGCGAGCTTGACCACACTTGTCTTCCTTCTTGCTGAAGACTAGCATGTGCCGGGAGAAAGCGCATCTGGAACAGTACTGGTGGCCCGAGTCAGGGAGGGGCTGGGCACACCACCCTTCCCCCGCCATTGTCACCCCCCACACCCTGAAGGAGTCTTGGAGATGACACAGGGGTCTACACTTCCGCTGTCAGATTAAAATATTTCAGACCCCAAGCGCCACAGAGTTAGAAGCAGAGGAGTCTTTTTTTCACTAGAAAAAGCTCCTAGGCAGCGGTGATTTGGCTGTTTGCATATAATCCGTTTATCAATATTGTTGAAATAATGGTTTAAGAAATCTAGTCATGAAAGATCTGATTTGATAGCAGGTGATTAATTCGGGGGAGACCCGAGCCGGCCAGCCACGAAATAAATACCGGGGAAGAAGCCGCTGAGCGTGTGTCCACTTAAGGCATCGAGTCTCGGGCTCCATCCCTTCTTCTCTGTCCCCATGTCCCTTTCCGCGCCGAGTGCCGGAGCTCGGCGTCACACTTGGGTACCCGGCTCCTCAGCGGTCAGCGCAGAGCCTCCAGGTCATCCCGTCTCGTCTGGGCAGCCTTCTGCCGGCGAGACGCCGAGCGCGGGGAAATAAACAGCCAAGGAAGGAGCAGGCGACGAGGCCCTTTTGGGGTGGAAATAGGTCAGTTGGCCGGTGAGTTGTGACTGCAAACTTGGAGGGGCTGTGGCTAAAACAAGGGGAGGGAAGGGAGCCACGGCTGCTCTCAGTTGAGAACGTGGGCCCGTCCGTGCTGCAAGGGACCTCGCGGAGCTTTGTACAGATGGCAGGACGCAAGCCGTCAGAGGACCAGGAAGACACCCTGCCCCTCAGGGGCACGGCCTTGGACCGGAGGCACGCGTGGAACCCAAGTCTCCCGCTGCCCTGTGGGTCCGATGATCCTGGTGGAGCAGAAGTTAGGACACCAGCAGGCGTGGAGAAGTGAGGGACGGCGGGTCACCCCTCTGGACCTCTAAGGCTTCAGACCCTGTGACCCGGCAGCATGGAGACCCGCAACCTGTAACTCGCCTGCCAGAGCGCGCTCGAGACGGAACCTCCTGAGCCATCCTGTCCCTTTGGCCCGCACCGCAGGTCGAAGATGCTTGTAACGCATCCAGGTGCTCTCGGGACGTGGATGATGAGACCCCAGAGCCCGCGTCTGGGAGTGTTTAAGTGGCCGTACTGAACTGCAGAGACACTGCCGCCTCGCGGCCGGAGGGCATGGAGACTCTTAAAAACCCCACCCATCAAAGCACCTTCCTACCCGCACTTTGGTGGCAAGGAACAGAAACAACTCTGGCTGCTAGAAGAAAAAAGAAAAAAGGAGGTTGTTGGAAGGGGCTCATCAACACACAGAATTACCAGGAAGGCCGGAGAGTAGGCAGGAACTGGGGAGCTGGGGAGGTCAGCCACAGCCGCAACCAAGGCGCGACCCAGAAACGACCTGGTCAGGAGGCCACTCTTGCCGCCGCTGGGTGCTGCGTTACTACCCCCTCCTCTGCCCCCCTAGCCCCGGAAATGGATCCGAGGAAGGCTTCCGTTGGCCAAACGCAGGCTCACGACCTATGTCCCAGCTGCCTAGCTCAGAGAGAGCAAGGGCGCCTTTCTGCTTCTGTGATGGGAGGCAGGCCTCCGTCTAAGACTCGAACCCAGAAAAAAGGGGTTCAGGTGCCAGGCAGCCAAACACAACCGCAGACACCCACCTCAGAGGTCAAAGCAAAAGTCACCTGTTGGTGGTTGGGTGGTGGTTTGAACAGCACGAGTGTACGAAGAGTCTGATACGTTGAGAGGAGGGAGGCAGAGTGAGCCTGGTGGGAAGGGAAGGGGGGGTAGCCACGGCTCTCCGGGGGCCGCTGGAATCCGTCCAGGCAGGCCACACACCAGCCTTCTCTGCAGCCTGAGTCAAGAGGCAGGGACGTAAACAGTGAAGTGGCCCGAGCAAGCACAGTGCAGGGTCGAGAGCCAAGTGGCTGCTCACTGGGGGTTTCACCGTGTATCTCAGAGGCCCACACCAGCACCAGAATGTTCCAGTAGTTTCCTCCACACCCCACACCCAGGCTGGCGGCAGTTTCCGCAGGCACCCCACAGTTACTGATCGCCCCCCTCCCCGGGCGATCTGCTGAGATGATGTGGAAAAAAATACACTTTCTGTGAAAGGCCCGTTAAAACATGTGGCACGAGTTTTTGGGGCGTGGGCCGTGCTTCGGGTACGCGTTTTAACGCAGCCAGAACCTCGCCGTTCTCCAAGGGCCTCGGGAAGACGCTGTGGCACTGTTTGGAGTGTCCGCACCTGAACATAAGCCCCCAGGACCCTGCCTCCCCTGGGCCGTGGCTCCTTAAGCCTGGTGTTTTTCCAGAGGCACAAGGTCAGCCCCAAGTTTTGCCCCTAAACTCACCCCCCGAGTACTCATGCTTTGTCTGGCGCTGGCCTGGGAGGAGGCATCACAAGGACTTTAATCTCCTACTGTCAATAGCTTTACGGTAAAGTCCATCCAGGGTAAGCTCTCCAAATGTCAGAGGCAGGCGTCGGCCCTGTGTTTGGTGCTAACGCGTGGCATTTACTCTGCAGGTTCCAGAACGTGCGTGGGCTTCAGGGGTCTCTCTGCCCAAATACAGGTTAATTACCAGCAAGCTGACAGCGGTGCCCCAGCCACAGCAGAGAGGTGACCCGAGCCCTGGGTAAAGACCCTCACGGGAGACCAATCATTTTGTGCAGGAAAATAACTCCGGCTGTCCTCATTTCCGCCCTCCCTGGGAGTTCGCCCCAGACCTGAGGCAGCCGTGCTAACGCAACTGTGATCTTTCTCTCTGTGTTCAAGGCTACCCCAACTTTGTGGCGACCTACGGCCGCGGCTACCCTGGATTCGCTCCTAGCTATGGCTATCAGTTCCCAGGTGAGTGTCTTTGTCTCCCGGGGCTTTGGATGGGGCCGCATTTGAGGGGAGGTGGGAGGATTCCTAAAGAGAACGCAGCGCATACACCTGTCCATTCGAGAAATGACCTACAAGGTTCAAATCCACTCAACTCCAGGGTCAGGATGCGACTCGAGGTCTGGTTAACCGAAGCGTGTCCTCGTGCCAGGGATTGGAGGGGGCGGCTTCTAGGGGGAAGGGAAAGAGCGAATGCAGGAGCCCTCCTTCTCTCTACCCACTCTCCTTTGTCTGGAGCCCGTTACAAGTTCTCACTGGACTGGACTCCTCCTCTGCCTCTCCCTCCTCCCTCCCTCCCACCCGCTTCCTTCCTCCCTCCCTCCCTCCCTCCCCCACCCCCACTTCCTGGAGCTTTGCCTGGCGACCCTGGCTTCCCTGGCTTCGGTGCCCTTTTGTGTGTAACCGTGGTGTGCCGTTGGGGTTTGGATTTGCTCTCCTGGGTGGGGGTGCCCTGCGTGTGGGTGTCAGAGACTCGAGGCAGAGCCCACGGTGATGCCCGCTCACGCGCCCGGGTTTCCCCAGCTCCCGTGCAGCTGGGAGGCCTGGGAGCCCCCACCTGAGGCGAGCAGCCCCGACAGACATGGCCTTGCAGGGGTGGGGGGAAGGGGACTGAAGGAAGCGATGTTTGTGGGGCTTTACTTGCCTCCTGAGGGGGTGAGCCAGCGTGTCCCCGAGCCGGAGGACAGACAGTATATAGGGGTGCTTGGGGTGTCTGGGCACAGAGCTGGACAGCCGGAGTTTCTAGAGAAGGCGTTAGCCATGGAGCTTTGTCCTCGTGGGTCCTCTCCCTCGGGAACTGGGCTTCCAGCACTTTCACTCCTGGCTGGTCATCCTGCCTGGACCCAGAGCCCCCAGAGGCCTGGGGAGCTCGTCACGGCCTCTAGAGGATCACATCCGGAAGCCAGGGAGGAAGGCAGGGGAGAGATCGGGAGGGTCTCACGCAGGTTCGCACACCTCTGACTGAGCTTCGGGGCGGGAAGGGTGTTCAGAGGAGGTCAGGGGGCACTCAGGGCACTCGGAGCCACCCCCTGTGGGATCCTCACCAGCTCTGGCCCAGGTTGCAGGCAGATCACCCCCCATCTCTGGGCCTCATTTCTATCTTCCATAAACAAGGGGTTTGGGCAGGAAGGTCCCTGGGGTCTGTGCACCTTTCCGACTGTAGGGGTGAGAGGGGCAGGGGAGGCAGGCACGGTAGCAGAAGCTCCGCGTGGAAGAGTGTGAGTAGGGGAGACTTCCCCGTGAGCGTGTCCCCTGGGGGCCATCAGCACAGGGCCCTCCGCGGGGGCGGCTCTCAGGAAGCCTCCCCCCTGCTCCTCGATGGCGGATGGCTGCTCCGGGGTGGCCGTGGGCCCCTCAGCCAGAGAAGTCTGCACCTCCATTCGACTCTCCCCATCTACAGGTGGGGGCCCTGAGGCCTGGAGAGGTCAGAAGCAGCCAGGAGCAGGGAGGGCTAGGAATCTAGACCCAGGCGGCCCGGGTCTTAACTGCTGCGTTCCACTCTCGCTAGCGTCCATCCGTCCCGTGCGACCGCGCTCACCCCACGCGGCTGCTAGAATGTAGATTTAGATTAAAATGAAGGAAAATGAAAACTCCGGTTTCTCAGGCACCCTGGCCACACCTCAGTTACTCAGCAGGCACACGGGGCTAGTGGCCGCTCTTAGCAGAGCGTGTAGAAACAGTGTTGGACGGCACCGTTCCAGAGCGAGAAGAAACAGGTGGGGGGGGGGGCCTGGTCCACACTCGTACACGCGTGTGCACACTGTCCCTCCCGGGGAGACGTGGCACGTCAGCGTCGCCGTCCACTTCTTGCCCTTCCTCACCGGGGAACCTGTAGGCTCACATCCTGGCTCACGGAGCGTGCCACGGAGCTCCAAGAGTCACCAGCCAAGGCTGGGCAGGATGAGATAGAGCCTCCCAGCTGCTTCTGGAACAGGACAGAGGTGTGAGGGACCTGCAGTGGGCTAGGAGTGACCCTGTCCCCTGTCCTGGGCCTGTTTGTCACGTCACCAGCTCCTATAGCCTACTGCAGTCATCTGGACTTGATTAGGACAGGAATTTGGTCAGAGCCTCCCTGACCCGTGGACTTGGCCGCCCTCTTGTCTCTCAGCCGTGCGACTCTCCAGTCCCCACCCTTGCAAGCTCACACCCTGGGTGTGAAGTCTCTCGTGTGTCCTCGCCGATGGCCACAAAGAGGCCGTCGGTAGCCAGAAGAGTGAGGCCGCTGTCAGGGAGGGTCGGTGTGTGGAGTGGCCCCCGGGCCAGGCCGAGGTGACCCAGTGGCTGGGCCTGGACGCCCATATCACCCTGGGAGGCAGCAGGCCGGTTTCAGAGTCCAGCCCCCGCTGCCCTCGCCCCCGGAGTCGCTGCCTCTTTCGGGGCAGTCGCTCTGTCCGCTGCTCCCACGCAGCCTAGGGAGTCCCCTGCGGCGGCTCCCCTCGAGAACCACGTCTGACCCCTCCTGGAGCCTCCGCCCTGGGACGGGGTCTGCGAGTCCGGGGAGCCTTGGAACGCTCTGATGGCCGCCCCTTGCCCTGGGCCAGTGAGGAGTGTTTTACGGGGTCCGGCGAGTGGGCCGGGGTGCAGAGGGACGGCCCAGAGGAGGGCAGCCCAGAACTGCCCTCCGCTCACCTTCTCCGGTGGACTCCGTTGACCCCTCCCCGCACCCTGGGCTCCTGTGAGTCGGTGACATCAGCACAGCTGTCTCCACCGAACGGCCCTGAGGTTTTTGCCTCGAGATCTTTCTTTTCCGCGTCCTCGCCAAGTGCCGCTTCACCCCCTTGCCACCCCCAGTCTCTCTTCACGATGCGCGGGCACGCCGCAGCCTTCCCAGCCCCTTTCTGGACCCATCCTGCGGGGCCGTGCGCGGGCTTAGTCGGGAGAGATGAAGGGACACCAGGTCCCAGAGAGCTGCTGAGGTTGTTCACAACCGTGTGCCCCGGGTCTCCTCTTGGGACAGAGGGCCCCGCTGTTCACCTGAGCAGCTCCTCTCTGTGACTCCCCAGCTCCTCTCCTGCGCTTGGCTGCCCGTGCCCCCCAGCGCAGCCCCGTTCTGCCTCTGTGGCCTGGGGCCGCGCGGTTGGCGTTAGGCAGCGCCTGCCTCTGCCCACCTTCAGGGTTCTGTGCGAGCGAGTGAGATGCTGGCAAAGAGCGCTGGACACGTACAGGTAATTGTTCGAGTGAGGAGTAGTTCTCTAGAAAGCTCGAGTGATGACCGACCCCTGTGGGAGTGGCTCCTTCCTCCCAGGCCCCGTGTCCACCGCGTGCACCCCCACCCCGTCCCCCAAGGACCAATGTTGGGGATCAAAGAATTATGAACTTCATCAGCCGCCTCCCCCGTTTCCTCTCCCCCCCCACTCTTGTTTCTGTTTTATCTGTTAATTTCTGTTCTTATTTCACTTTGCAGACTATTTGCCGATTTCACAAGACATAGTTTTATCAACTAGCTCTTAAGAGAGGCATAGCCAAGTGGGGTTTGCTACCATTACTAGACAGAGGACACAGTCCCGGGGCCCACCGAGACTGCCCTAGCTGCCCGTTTGAACGAATGTTCTTTTTCTCGGTTTTAATTCTTGGAAAAGACTCACGTCCCCCTTGCTTCACTCGGTTTAAAAAGAAAATTTTCTTTCTTGTGCGGTCCCCTGGCATTTTGCTTCTTGTACCCAGTGAACATTCTCCCCACCGGCCCCAGCCTCCCACCCTCACCTGGAATGGAACGGGGCCAGAGGGAAACTTCTCACAAACTTCGCAGAGCCTTCTCAGGGGAATCCAGGAATCAGGCATCAAATTACTTTAAATATTGACCAAATAGGCTTCTCAGGGCCCTTCATGGGGTGAGCTGTTAGTGCTGATGGCCCGCGGGAGTTGGGCATGTGTGGCTTGGAGCGCCTGTGTCCTGTAGTGGCCAGTACAAAAGCGAACACACACACAGACACACACACACACACACCCTGTTCCTCTAAATACTGAGGTGTGGAAAACTGGAAGAAAAACTGTATCCGAAAACCCAGCATCTCTGCTTGCTGTTGTCTTTGGGGGCCAGTCCATCAGTGGCTATTGCCAATAATATTAAGTACACCTGTTTTGAGAAGGGACAGCTGAGTCACCTGGGCATGGCCGTGTCTCGGGCACTGTGGGCGCAGAGCCACGCCAGGCCCCTCCTTCTCCAGCACCCACCCCCCCACCTCCCTGCCCACCCCGGCCTCGCATTCCCTGCTGGCTCCGCGGCCCCTCGGCCCACTGGGATCGGAGGGGACAGAGCACAGAGGGTCTCTCCACATCTGATCGGCACCCCTGATGGTCACCCCGCCAAAAGGGCTTGCCTTGCCCGTGGCCCTGACCCCCTCCACGTGTGCATTTGAAATAAAATACCCCCACTCTCCTGGATTAATGAAGTGCAGCTCAGCAGGACCCTCAGGAGTCACCCCTTTGTTCACACTCATCACTTGTGAGAAGTGACCCGCATGCTTCCTTTGGACGCTTTTGATGTGAGCAGATCCGTCTGTCTGAATGTCACTGTCCTCGAGGCCCAACCGGTGTGGTTCTGCTCAGCTCATTAAAGATGCTTGATGTAATAATTGCTGAGCCTCCTTTGATTTTCCTGCAGGCTTTTTCATGAGGGCTATTTTTTTTCTAAGCGTATCTGTCCGGCTCCCCCCCACCCCCGTGTCTTGCTGTGAATTGGCTTGGCTTTGGTGAGCTTGTCCTAGTATGCTTGCCGCACAGACGTCACGGCCATTGTGAGTTTTCTTCATCCCTGTAAATAGTTCATCTGTGCTTCTCCCTGCTGACGTTTTATTTCTCCCGCCTGTAAGCAACTCAGGTAGAAAAATAAATTGTTTCTCTCGGACGTGCTGTGTGCTGCCCTCGCTTAGCCTGACAGTGTCCTGTCCTCGCTCCGGGGGAGGTGAATGCACAGAATGACTGGTACCGACGACAGCCTAGTGCGGTTCCTGAAAGCATGTGGTCCCCCCCGGCTGCTGCCCGTCCCCAGCCGTCCCTGCTGCCCCGCGTCCCCTGCGTTTGTTCGAGGCGGTCGCATCCTGGAGCTGGGTGGCGGGCCATCTGCACGCGGCAGCTGTGAGGTTTGCCCCCGCGCCCCTTTCTCTGCCGTCACTCCCGCCCTCGGGGGACAGGCCGCTGGAACATCCGGAGCCCCTCCCATCTGTGCCCCGGGTGTGCGAGCTCACGCGCATGCTCGTGCACACCGGCCGACGCGTGCTGCACGTGCTCTGCTTTCCTGCCTCCCCTGAACGGCGCAGGATGGAGACGCGACGCGACAAGGACCTTGTTTCCAGGTCCTCCTTGGCCATGGAGTCGCCGTGTGGCCTCGAGCAAGCGATTTAGCCCCTCGAGCCCCGCGGATAATAGCAGAGCCTAGTTAGGTGGTTAGAACGAAGCAGGATGATGTGTATCTGGGAACACGCCTTGTTAAGCGGTAAACGCTGTCCAGTTAGACGTTTCAGAAGCCGTGGTCTTACTGCGTCACTCTCTAGAGTGGTTTTCTCTTCCCCGTCAGCCTCGGGGGAGCCGCCCCTCTGCGGATCTGCTTGTCCGTGAAAGAAGTGCTACGGGATCCCCAAGTAAAGCCAGGGAATTGCTGGGACTTCCTGCCCACCCCTACACCCCACCCCGGCCCCTCAGTTCCTCCCCATTTGCTCATTGTCAGGTGCTAGATCAGATGCTCGTAGTCCCGCTGATGGAGAGAGAACCGGTCATCAGAGCCGTCGGACATCATGGGACAGGCGCCTTGCTATATGGCTGCTTGTCCAGCCTAGGGGGCTGTCGGGAAAGGCCCTTTAGAGGAGATGACGTCCGAACTGGGTCATCTTGCAAAGTCAAACGAAATTAGCTCGGGAAAGAAGGAAAGGAAGTAGATCCCAGGCAGAGAAATGACATGAGTGAGGTAGTTGAAAGAGAGAGAGAGAGAAGGAAGGAAGGAAGGAAGGAAGGAAGGAAGGAAGGAAGGAAGGAAGGAAGGAAGCATGCAAAGTAATAATGGCCTAAACAAAGCAAGAATTTGTTACTCTCGTGTAAAAGAAGCCTGGACAGTATTAGAACTCACTCTTTGCGTTCTGTTCTCGTTAACGTGAAACTCTACCTCATAATCTAGGAAGGCTGTCCAAGCTCCAGCCATTACATATTCACCCCAGAAGAGTACATCTCTTCTCTCTAATAAGACTTCTCAGAAGTCAAGTATGGCACTCTGCTTAGATCCCACTGATCATGACTAGTTTTAGCTGCAAGGGAACCTCAGAAAGGTCTTTATTTCAGGTAGCCGCATGCCAGCTAAAACCAGCGTACTGAGGAAGAAAAGGAACATTCGGGATAATAATAAGAAAAGCGGAGTAATACAGGATACTTAGCAATCTCTGCCACAAACCTGCGAGGACCCAGTGCAAGCCCTACAGAGTGCAGGTTTCGGGGTGTGAGCAGGTTGCAGGAGCGTCTTGGGTGGGGGAGGGGAGACGAGGCTAAAGAGGGAGGCAGGGCTGAGTCACGGTGGGCTTGTGAGTCAGATTCAGGAATTCGGATTTGACCCGGAAAGCCCTTACAGGATTTTAAGTAGAGGAGTAATGTGTTGAGATTTCCGAACTGAATCGGAGAGGTGGGGGGCTGGTGGAGAAACCACAAGGGTGACTTCTGTTCCCTTCCTCCTGTGCCGTCACTTCCTCTCATCTCCCCTCCCCTCCGCCTCACTCTCTTTTGGCTCCATCCCGTCTGCAATACTGGGGACCAGCCGGGCTCAGTGTTCGCAACTCCCTCCTAGGACAGTTTGTGTGCGAGCAGCCAGGCAGTGCACGTTCCAGGCGGGGACACCGCGGGACTCTAATTCTGGAGGTCCCGGCTTGTGCTCGGACCTCCCCAGCAGTAGAACACAGGCTTCCTCTCGGATGCTGATGTTGACGGACGGGTACCGGCCCCCTGCAGCACTGGCCTAAGAGTGATTTTGAGGCCAAGTCCTAGCTCGGCAGAAAGAAAGAGGGGCTGTGGTTGATGAGCAATGCCTGCGTGGTGGTCGGGTCTGGGACTCGTGCCCACTTGCCACGGATTTTGCCTGCCTTATTTCTCTAACGATGGTTCTCGGGTGCCGGGTGGTGTTCGGTCACTCTAGACGACGGCCGTTCCGTTTCACGCAGAGGAGGCGGGTGAGGTCCAAGGAGAGGTGGCGGAGCTCCGGGACATCCTGCCCCTCTGGAGGACAGGCCCGTGGTCGGTGGGGGCTGCTGCCAGGTCAGCTTGCGGCAGGTCCAGCCGGTCTGAGCGAAGGCAAAGGCTGAGTGGTCGGTCTTGTCCTGAAGGGCGTGGCTTGATGGTAGAAAGCAGAGTGGAGAGAGGCAGAGTGCTCGGGAGGGGTGACTGGGGAGAGCGGCCTTGGCCATGGGGGAGCCGGCTGCTTCCTAAAGCGGCTCACTCCCAACCTTGTCGGTTCTGTCCAATTTAGGACGTTTTGTGACGTGCTCAGAAGAGGCACACCAAATCCTAGGATTGGTAGCCCGGGCCACTGCGGGGAACTGGTCCAAGCCCTCCCCTCCCTTCCACCCCTTCCTTCTGACCCCCCCTCAGGAGAGGTGGACGCCTGCACTTGGCAATCCTGCCTTGGTCTCTGACGAGTTCGGTTTTTCTGGCCTGTTTTTCGGAGGGAAAAGGCAAGGCCTCCCCTTCCCAGCCAGTGCCACCTTGTCCGGGAGCCATTTCTAGCCTTGCTGCCTGGAATTGTAGAACCCGCGGCTCCCCGGGTGTAAATTTATTTTTTTTATTTATTATTTTTTAATTTTTTAATGTTTTATTTATTTTTGATACAGGGAGAGACAGAGAATGAGTGGGGGAGAGGTAGAGAGAGAGGGAGACACAGAATCCGAAGCAGGCTCCAGGCTCTGAGCTGTTCGCGGGGCTCGAACTCACAGACTGCGAGATCATGACCTGAGCTGAAGTTGGCCGCTTAACCGACTGAGCCACCCAGGTGCCCCTCCGGGTGTAAATTTAAACCTCAGTACTGTTCTCCCACCTACGCGGGGCAGGGCTTCTTTCTTCACACCTCTGCCCCAGCAAGGGAAGCCAAGTGGACCCCCTGAGCTGGTGGCCCCCCGAGCTGGTGGGTCCCCAGGCTCTCCCAGCACCGCCTTGCTCGTGGCCTCCCGTTGGGTCCAGGGAGCAGATCCTGCTGTGCGCTGACATCACCTCGAACCCGGGCGCCCGCAGTTCTGCCGACGAACACTCCCTTGTCAAGAAGGCCCCTCCTGACACGTGCGTCTGTTCATCACCCATCTTCAGGGCCCTGCGGCCGTCACGCCTTGCCTCCAGGGACTCCCCCCTGCCCAGAGGGGGTCCGAGGGCCCATCTTAAATCACAAGGCGGCCCCTCCTGCGGCCAGTCCCGTCCTGCGCCGCTTGGCTCCCGCTCTCTTGTTGGGCCGAGGAAGGCGGGGCGTGGTCAGGAAGGCGGGGCGCTGCTCCGAAAGAGGGAGCGGTGAAGTGCAAGGGCACGCCCCGGATCCTGGCGTGAGGGCGCACCCCGCCCTCCGCTGGGAGAACCCGCTGCTGACGCTATTCCCAGGTGCACGCAGGGCGCGGTGCCTAATAGGCACTTAATAAATGTTTGCGGAAATGAATTGGAGCAAACGGAATTGACGGAAATTGCGGGTTTCACTTTCCATCAGCTTCCCGTGCCTCTTGGCGCTGCTCTGCATAAATGAAGAGAAACATAACTGCCTGCGGAGCCCCGAGCCCTCCACACGAAAGCCTGGAGCGCTGTGCTCCCTCGAAGCCCGCTGGGAGAGTGAGGCCTCCTCTGGGCCTCAGTTTCCCCATCTGTCAAATGGGGCTGTTGATCCTTGCCCTGCTCCCTTTCCTGCCAGGTCGCTGAGAGGGGCCCTGGGGTCAGGCATGATCTAGTACTTGGGAAGAGGGTGGGGTCATGTCCAAGGAGGGGAGCCCGCCAGAGGCAGGGGCGGCGTAAGGGAGGCTGCGGACATGGCTTCGGACCTCCTCCTCCAGGGGCTGAGCGCCATGGCTACCTGATGCCACCTGCCCCCGCACCGCGCTCCTTGCTCCCCTCTCCCGCCTCCCGGAGGGCCTGGACTACCAGGCCCAGAGTCCCCGATCAGCCTGTCCGCGGGACCACAATCACCACTCTTCAAGCCCTTCGGTTTTAATCTCCATCAGCTTAAGCACGTGAAAGCCTGCTGCTTAAAAAGCAAAAGAACAACGAAATATTTTATTTAATGTTTATTTATTTTTGAGAAAGAGAGAGACGGAGCATGAGTGGGGGAGAGGCAGAGAGAGAGGGAGACACAGAATCCGAAGCAGGCTCCAGGCTCTGAGCTGACAACACAGAGCCCAACATGGGGCTCGAACTCATGAACCATGAGCTCATGACCTGAGCTGAAGTCGGACGCTTAACCAACTGAGCCGCCCAGCCGCCCCACAACCACAAAATACGGAGTGTGAAAGTATTGGTAGGCGGTAGTGCCAGGCCCGAGGGACGGGCAGTTCCTGCCCTCCCAAGGACAGTCACAGACAGACTAGAGGCAGAGGTGTGGCCCCCATGCCCTCCTCCTCCCCGGGCCGAGAAAATGGAGGGGAGCCCTGCCCAGAGACACCTCCCCAGAGCACAGGTCAGCCTGGATCCCCCAACCCTGAGGAATCCCGGCCCCGGGGTCGCTGCGGCTCCTCCCTGCGCCTTCAGGCGCGAGGGCGGGGCACGGGCACATTTCCTGCGGTGTTCTGCGAACGGTCATCGGGGCCTGCCCCGGGCTGGGTCCTCTCCAGGCACAGGGATGCCAAGCAAGCGAGCAGGGAGGTCCGAGCCCAGAGGACGTCCCGCATGTGGCCAGGTGTGTCCCAATGCAGTCTGACCGGTGTGCGGAGAGAGTATAGCGGAGGGAGGCACTGGCTCGGCTTGCTAGGCTGTCAGGAGGGGGTGACATCTGAGCTGTGTGTCGAAGTCAGGATTTCAGTGGGCGGCCGATGCGGGAAGGGTATTCCACATCCGGGGACCAGCAGGTGGAAAGGCACAAAAGCATCACATGTGTTCCTCCCTTGCATTCCTGTCTCGGTTCACTCTGTGGACCCCGTCTGGGTCGATGCTGAGCCATTACCTGGCTAGGACAGCTGGACAGAAGACTTTGTCATTGGGAAGTGGATGCCACTTCTTCCCAGACCTGGGGAATGAATTTCAGGGCCCGGGGTGCTGTCCCCACCCTCGTCTCAGGAGGCCGTTCCCGGTCCAGGCCCCCGTGGGTACCATTGAGCCCAGCGAGTGGGCCCTGGGTGCCAGCGTGCCAGGGCTGGCTGCCTTTGGGGAGAGCACAGCCTGCGGAGGCCCCGCTGCCCTGCTCTGGGCCTGCCCGGGGTCCAGCTGGCCCCAGGGCCGCCCCGGTTTTCCAGTCTTGCAGCGGTCCTCGTGGTGCGTGTGGAGGGACCTCAGCAAGCTTTCTTCATCTGCCCTCTGGTACCAGCCGTGATCAAGCTAGGGTTCAGCTAGGGCCGGGAGCGGGGAGACACCTCCTTCCCCCACCCCCTCGTGCCTGCCCGCCCCTCCTCCACCTGTCCAGCTTTTGCGCCTTCCTCGCATAGTTCTCAAGCACCCGTCAGGTCACAGTCCCTGCCCTGGATGCTGGGGACACGGTGGCGAACCAGAGAGACGTGCTGTTGCCTCTCTCGGGCACTTGCTGGGGGCAGAGAAGCGAGCAGGGTTCTGGTCAGACGGAATGACCCAGAGAGGCTCCTGGAGCCGGTCCTTCCTAGAGGGTCTGGGAGGAGCCGCGAAGCCCGAGGGCGAGGGGGCAGCCAGTCCGGCTGACGACAGGGGGCCCGAGCTCCCGGATCCAGGTCCACACCTGTGGTCACGACGTCACCGGGCCCTGTGCCTCCCTGAGCCCCCGAGAGCCCCTCGCCTCCTGCCGTCCCGTTACCCCACCGAAGTTAGCACTCGTGCTCCGGATAAAACACCCCCTTATCACTCACAAGCAAATTATAAATGTTATCTGTGAAAGCCCTTTGGATCTGAAATGTCATGTAAATTAATAGGATTTCAGAATAGGAAGGCTCCAACGGGAGTTCTCAGCTCCGCTCCTGTTACTACCTTGGGCGATAATAATAAAAATAGAAATAAGAGTCATTGTTCCGCTTACGGCTGGCTTGCCGCGTGCCGGGGAACTGTGCTGAGTGCGCGGTGCCGTCACCTCACTGAGTTTGCCAGCAGCCCCGCACGGAGGCCCCGCTAGCCGCCCCGACGGCAGAGCGACGGGGCGTGGGACGACAGTCAGGCAACTCTTCTTGGGTCACAAACCAGTGAGTGTGGGAGATGGGCTTTTGCCACCTGGCTCGAATCATTCTGTGCACAGTCCCCTTAGGCTCTCTGCCCCTGGAGCCCTTCGTCTGTTAAACGGGGCTCCCCAGTGATGTCCCGGCAGAGGGGCGGGAGGCAGGCTCATTGAGATGACCAGGGCCCTCCAGGAAGGGCCGGCTGGAGGGGGCTCTCTGGGTTCTCGGCCGTGGAAGGTGCTACAGTGGTAGCTGCTGCTGAGATTGCTCTGTCATCATTTAGACGAGACCCTCTTCGTGGTGAGGAGACCGGCGCCGAGAAGGTTCTACTGTTCGCCCTTTCACGTTGGGCTAGGATCCAGTGTTACGCCATACTGACTGTCAAAAATGTTAAATATTTCTGTACCGGGTGGTATATAACAGCTGCCCCGAGCCCCCCAGAGTGCCTCCCTCGGCACCCCCGCTCTCCCCCAAGACTCCCCGACCGTCCTCGATCCACCCGTCGGTGACGCCCAATGTCAGAAGCGTCATATCTCAGGAGACCAAAAAGTGGGGGGAGGGGAGTCTACATTTTACATCGGAGCGGGGCAGGCGGAGCTGAGATCGCAGATGTTAGCTCGCTCACGGAGCTAGAGATGGGGCCAGGATGGGGAGTTGGGGTCTTTCAGCC
>PITB01020453.1:0-21846 GCA_004024585.1 Paradoxurus hermaphroditus | reverse complement strand
CCAGGCTTATCTGTGAGGACAGTGCCCGGTTCAGCTGTCTGCCCTCTGAACGGTCCAGCGGTCAGAGGGCAGGGCAGGGAGCCAGGTCTGCCGGGGTGGGGGGGGTCCCCCTTGCCGTTCACTGCACTGCTGTATCCCTCCTGGCTCTCTGGCTCTGGGGAATCCCATCTTTACTGGGAGGTTAAGATCATCTGAGTGCAGTTTGGATGCACTCTTGGATGCTTCCAAGGACTTTGCACTTTAGGCTATGGTCATAGCAGGCTATTCTCCAGGCACAGAGCCAAAGGCGGCAGCAGAGGTCCCATGGAATGCTTTCTTTCTTTTTCTTCCTTCCTTCCTTCCTTCCTTCCTTCCTTCCTTCCTTCCTTCCTTCCTTCCTTCCTTCCTTTCATGTTTATTTATTTTTGAGAAAGCGAGAAAGAGAGTACCAGCTGAGAGGGGCAGAGAGAGAGGAAGACAAAGGATCCAAAGCAGGCTCTGTGCTGACCGCAGAAAGCCAGAAGGGAGGGTTGAACTCAGGAACTGTAAGATCAGGACCTGAGCTGAAGCTGGACGCTTAACCGACTGAAAAATGCTATTTCTAACTCCTTCCCCCTGGCATGCTGGCTCTGCCCGTCCATTTGTCCATTCCTGTGAGGAGCAGAGCCCAGGCCTGGCCATCTCTGGATATCAGCCCTTACCCGGCGCGAGAGCTGCACCCCTGGCCAGCAAAACTCGCCGCTGGGAGGCCATCTGGGCCTCCGGGCCTCAGTGACTGGGTCCCGGAGGCCCCCGAGGGCAGCTGCGGTCACTGGGCCAAGCTCTTCCTGCCCGGTGGTGGCTGCGTCCTCCTCTTCCGGTCCCGACTGACCCGACCCCCTGTGGTCGTTGCGCATTTGGTACAAGAGCAGCCGAGTCCGGTTTTGTGGCATCGGGGGTGCCGCCCCGCGCGCAGCAGCGTTCGCTCGCTCCAGGGACTTTATCGGGAGAAAATTCAGCCTGGTGAAACAGGCGCCTCTCTCGGCTTGCCGGGCACAATACAGACCTCCAGTCACGCTTGAACCCCAGATGCACAACAACCCATTTTGTAGTGTGTGTTCCATGCGATACTTGGGAGGCACTTACATGTGAAGAAGGATTCATTTTCTGAAATCCAGCGTGTGATTGTGGCAGCTCTACCCCCTCTGCCTGGGCCCTCTCGCCTGCCGCCAACACGGCAAAGGACAGAAAAACCGGAGAGAGGGTGACAGGGAAGGAGACAGGCAAGGGGGCAGAAACTTGATGTGGTGCAGGGAGACTGGGCGCGGGACCCGGGCTGACAGACACAGCGTTGGCGCGGTACCAGCACCGACATCCGCCAGAGGGGCGGTACCGGCGTCTGTGGGGCCCTGACTCAGACTCAGACTCACAGACTCAGGAGCCGTTCACACCTAGCAGTCAGCGGCATGATCTGGACAGTGGCTGCTGCCGCCAGCAACTCGTCCCGGTTTGGGAAGACGCAAAGCTGCAGGAGCCGGGTTTGCTGGTAGGCGGGGTGTGCTGCTGCCCCTGTCACGGTCTCTGCGGTCATGGCCGGGAGGGGTCCCCAGCCGGGCAGTAAAGTCCTGCAGGCCTGGGGGCCAGGCTGGCAAACACGTCCCACCTCCCCTCTGCTTCCCACAGACACCTGTGCCTAGAACCCTCCTCCCCACCACCAGCCCAGTAAGATGCTGCCCTGGCCGCTGGGGCCAGAAGCGAGTCTGTCTCGGTCCCTGGGGACGGGAGGGCCTCCCTCTCAGGGGCTCTGGCTGCTCTGCCCACAGGTCTGGAGAGTGGTTTTCAGCTGCAGGTCAGAGCCAGCAGTGGGCGATGCACTCAAGAGAGCTTGCTGCTGTGGCCGAACCAGTGTGGGGGGGGGGGGGGGACTTGGAAAGCGGCTGCTAGAAATTGCACTCTGGGGAAACAGGCTCCTGGCTGGGCTTGTCAGGCTCAACACCCCCTCTGGGATAAGAAAGTCTCCTCCGTTTTACTGCTGGGTGTGCTGGGTGTGCAAATGTGTGTGGGTATCACGGGGGCATGAGTCCATGAGCCCCCGCACGTGCAGGTGTGAGGCTGCGGACCGGGAGTGTCGCCACGCCGGGGCCGGATGTGAATGGGGCAGTGGGGGGAGGACTGGGCCGGGGCCCCCTGCCCTCCAAAGCTGAGCCTGGGGGTGCCCTGCAGAGAGGCGGGTCCCACGGCCACCTGCGGCCCCTCTCCCCTCTCCACCTGTGCCGCACCCTTTGCCGCCCGGCCCGCAGACTCTGGCGGGATGTCTGCGGGCGACGGTCCCCGAGCCCCGCATCCCCATCCCGGCACGTATCCCGTACGCAGACCGCTTCCACCGCGGAACCGCCCGCCACGGCCTCGGCCCCTGCGCCCCCTGCCTGGGCCCCTCGCTCTCCGAGCCCTTACCTGCGCCCCGGCTCCGGCTCCGGCTCCGCCCCGGCCCCGGCTCCGGCTCCGGCTCCCGCTCCCGGCGCCGCCGGCCGCTCCTCTGCGCACCCGGCAGCGGCGGGAGGCGAGTCGGCTCCCAGGGCGGGGCGGAGCCGGGGGCGGGGGAAGGAGGCTGCCGGACGGGATCCGCACCCAGGTCCTAGAAAAAGAAGGAAACTCCTAATTAGGGGAAGTCACTCTAGTGTTGGGAACTGCCCCAAGTTCACAGAAAAAGTTTGGACTTTCTTGATAGCTGTTTATTATACCTTTATTCAAACCTGCTTCTACAGAAAACAGGAAAACGGCCGGAGGCCTTTTTCCAGGAAAGCTGAATCCTGAAGTCCTCCAGGATCAAGCGCAAGTCTGGTGGGTGCTCCTGTGGGGCTGGTGGGTGCGCTTCCCTGTACGGATCAGGGGCCCCGCGAGTCCTCGCCTGTGTGCACACGCACGCACACGCGCGCACAGCCATCTGTACCACCGGGAATCCACGGGAGCTCGTTAAAGCCGAGTTGTCCCACACGCAAGTGGGTCCCCCAGAGGTGGTGCTGGGGCAGCCGCAGGAATGAGCAGGGGCAGGGGCGCTGGGTGGCTCGGTGGCTAAGTGTCTGATTGCGGCTCAGGCTGCGATCTCACTGCTTGTGAGTTCAAGCCCCACGTCTGGCTTTGTGCTGGCAGCCTGCTTCAGGTCCTCTGTCCCCCTCCCTCTGCCCCTCCCCCTCTCACTCTCTCTCTCTCTCTCAAAAATAAACATTTAAAAAAAAAGAAAGAAAAGCAGTGAGCGGGAGTAGTGGCTGACAGTGAAAAGGTTAAACTGCTCTTTATGATCCCCTGAGCTGAAGGAGGCCTTCCTCTCCATCCAGGGGCCTGCGGCTGGGGAGACACGCCCGGTCCCGTGGGAGCCGCCGCCGCGGGGCAGAGCCCCACAGACAAGTTTTGGAAACAGGGGCTGCCCGTGTCACTGTGGTAAAGGTCTCCCCTTAAGCCTTGGGAGGTGGGAACAAGGGGGCCCGTGCGAGGGCTACGGTGATGTCCAGCAGTGGAGGCGTCGGCTCTCCCTTCCACCCCAGGGGACTCTGTTCTGGCCCGGACTTTGGCCCCGTGCCTGCCACACCAGATTTCCAAGGCTCAAGGCCAGCGCCTGGCTCCGGTCAATACAGACCAGGAGGTGGTCGCCGGCCCCTTGTCTGCCCACGGTGCCTCCCTGCTGGAGCACGGATCTGGCCCGCAGACGGTCCCTGTCCTGTGAGCTCACACCTGGGGCGGCCCGTGTCCCAAAGGAGGGGCCTCTGCCCGGCGGGCAGGGAAGGCTCGGAGCTAGCTGGCCATCCGCAAGGGAAGATGGCACCGAGGTTGCGACGTCGGCCCCTCCGGGGGTTCAGAGGCCACGGGCTCTGGCACCCACCCAAAGGACTTGAGAGAGGTCCCCAAATGACCCAGCCTGGGACCTAAACACCTCCTGCCCCCTCCTCTGTGCCGGCTCCCCGACTCCCATGCACTGCCCCTGGGCCTGAAGGCAGGGCTTGTCCCTGAGACCACCTCCCAAGCCATCCCTGCCTTCCCCTCACACCCGGGGTCCCTCCGCTCAGCAGGGCCACCGAGTCCCTGGGGCGTGGGGCTGTGCGGGGGGAGGGTAGGAGGCTCTCGCTGGATGAGGGGCCTGGAGCCTCAGCGGGGCTGACGGTATCTTGTCTCCGTGCAGTGGGGAGTTTGATGGAAACGCGCGCCCTGGTAACACACGTGCGTGTCTTGAATGTCAGCGAGTGTGTTTGGGAAGTGGTCCGAAGCCTTACAAACCCCTCAGACGGGCGGTGGAAGGAGCTGGTGTGTCTCGTGGCGACTCCTGCTTTGTTCCCCGGAGGTGAAGCTCGCGGACACATCCTCCTAACTTTCTGGAAGTGTTCTGTGTGTTCTGCGTGACAAACACACGCATCCGATGTGTCTCCTTCCCATTTCTGCACGATCCTGGGATCCTGCCCGCGCGGGGCACTCGGCCCCTTCCTTCTCCCCTTTCTCCTCCCCGTAGGGCGTCCCACCCCCCATGTCTCTGAATCAGCTTCTGCTGCGTCACGTGATGCAGGATTCCCGGAACTTCTGGTTTCGGTTATGGTTCCCTACACCAGCTGAGCACGTTGCTTCGGCGCCTCTGAGGCTCTTGCTGTGCTGGCTCTGGGTTTGCTCCCAGATGGCCACCTCATCCCAACTTCCGTCTTCGTTCTCCGCGCTCTCCCGTCCCTGAACCTTGTGGCCGTTTGGTGCAGGCTCCCCTGATCGGCTGTTGTGAACGCCTCGTGTGTCCCCAAGAGGCACGTGCGTTCCCTGATGGGTGCCCCTCATGCCAGCGCGGTCACTGGGGAAGCGTGACCTCTTAGGTGCTTGCCGATTTTGACCGGCTTGAGCCGCCCGTAGTCGAGAGGAGTGGGCTGGAATCCCTCCCTGTGATGGGGCCTGCCCATTTCCCTGCAGGTCTAGCAATCTTTAATCATATATTTGGAAGCCATTTTATTAGATGCGTTCGGATTTTAACTTGGAAAACTTCTTGGAAAGTTGAGCCCTTTTCACCGGTGACCCTCTTTGCCCTGATCATCTAATTTATTTCAGAGTCTGTTTTGTCGGATATCAGCACAGCAACACCAACTCTCTTTGGCTAGAATATCCCTGACCCTTTTCCAGTCTTTTCCTTCCAGCCACTATGTGTCCACAAGCTTTAGATGCGTCTCTTGTGAGCAGACGGCGCCTCCGCTTGGTCCCTGCTGCCTCTCTGCCAGCGTGCTGGCTGCTCCCTCTCCCGCTGCCGCCACTCTTGGCTTCAGCCCTTTCTTTTTATTACCTGAGATTGTTGCTTGCTTCTTTGTCGCTTTCGTGTTCTCCTTCATATAAGTTAATACAATTCTAATTTATCTGTTTTAGAAAATTTTTAAGTTTTAAATTGTAAGACTACGGGGGCGCCTGGGTGGCTCAGTCGGTTAAGCATCCGACTCTTGGTTTTGGCTCAGGTCATGAACTCACGGCTCTGCATAGGGCTGTGTGTGCTGACCGCTTGAGCCTGCTTGGGATTCTTTTTCTCCCATCTCTCTGCCCCTCCCCTGCTCATGCCCTGTTTGTCTCTCTCTCTCTCTCAAAAATAAACGTAAAAAAATTTTTAAAAATAAAATGTAAGACTAAGTGTAAATTTTTTTTTGTTTATTTTTGAGAGAGAGAGAGAGAAAGGGAGAGGTCACCTTGCATGTGTGTGCACGCGCATGAGCAGGAGGGGCAGAGAGGGGATCCGAGGTGGGCTCGGCACTGACAGCACGACCTGAGCCAAAGTTGGATGCTTAACCGGCTGAGCCACCGGCTGCGGCTAATTGTAAATTCTTGACTCACCTATTTCTACTTCTAGTGGAATCCTCAACTGCTTGGCATGTCGTCGTCCTGGAATCTCTTCCTGAAACTTCTGGTTATTTTTGTCCCGAGCCGACATAGGATTTTATTGTTTTTGTAGCTTCATTTTAGATTTACACTTTTTAAAAAGTTAATTTCTTGGGGCGCCTGGGTGGTGACAGGCCACCCTACCTGTGCTCTCTCTTTTTCTGCCCCTCCCCCACTCCTCTCTCTCCAAATAAATAAATAAACTTGAAAAAATGACCTCATGGGTTCTGATTGAGGTTATTAAAAAAAGTTTATTTATTTAGAGGGGTGGGGGAGCGGGAGAAGGAGAGCGAATCCCAAGCAGGCTCCAAGCTGCCGGCGCAGGGCCCGTGGGGGGGCGGGACCCCGAACCTGGGCTGAAATCGAGAGCCGATCAATGTTCAAGCACCGAGCCGCCCAGGCGCCAGAGTCACATGTTAGACGTTGGTCCTCCCCAGTGCAGACACACTTCCTACTTATCTGAGTGCTCATTTGGTTTCCTCCGAGTGTGACATAATTTCTATAGGCGGCTCACATTTCTCACTAAATTTGGAGGCATTTCTGTTGCTGATTTAGGGAATGCGTGTGTGCGCCCCAGGACGCCGCCGCCTCACTCGTCTGTTTGGTGACGGTGCCCAGAGACTCCGCCTCCCACGGTCTGCCCGTGAGCCCCCGGACGCTGCCACGGCCCACGGCAGCACGTGGAACAATGGCTGGGTGTTCCGGGGCCCCCCCGTTGGCCACAGGTCTAGACGGAAGATCCCGAAGGGCCTCACAGGCCACAGCTGGCCGTTGGGCAGGCGCCCCCAGTCACCGCTGGGCCGCAGTCTACTGGACCAGGGCTAAGACCCTCACTGCCCACACCCTCTCCCTCTGGGGAAGGACCCGGCCGGTGCACCGTGCTGCTACTCTCCGGAGGGGGGTGGCAAGGGGCGTGGTCAGAGTGGAGGCTGCGTCTGGACGCAGAGAAGGGCAGGCTCACCAGCGTGGGCCTGCCACCCTCAGGCGATTTTAAACATTAAAACACTCCTCCCCCGGTAATGACCAGGTGTTTGTTGTGGAACGTTTACCAAGCGCGGGTAAGAAAGCCCCAGACCTCCTGGGTTACTGCCCCCAGAGGGAACCTAGCGCTTCCAGGTGTAGTGACTTCTCGCTGTGGGCAGAGGCGACCGGGTTGGTGGGCTCTGTCTTCTCTGTACCCTGAGTCCCCGGGCCATTTTGTGAGATGCCCACCAATGGCTCTGTCAGATGCCCCGCCAGGACCCCCACCCTCATTTTCACACCCCCTCCCCCACTCTGGGCTGTGGTCTCCACCTGCTGTGGGGAGGTCAAGTCAACCCTACTGTTCTCAGGGCCCAGAGGGCCACGGCGCCATAGCCTGTCCAGTCACTGCCCCCTGCTCGGTCTCCAGCTGGTCCCCAAATAGCAAGATGCCTCTTCTTTCTGTCCCTCTGAGCTAAGCATGGGCATCTGGTCCCAGACAGGGCCCAGCTGGGCCTGTAGGAGTGAGCACTGGCCCCTGTCACTCCTGGTGTGACGAGTGGTTTCGGAGGACTGCAGGGGGCAGGGGCAGGCCCCTGGGGAAGGCAGGAGTTCAAGTCTGGCCCAGGGTGGCCCATCCCTGAGCCAGCCTGGTCTGCTCCCCCCACCCCCGTGCCCAGGCAGCAGGAGGATGGGTCCCGCTGGACTGAACTCTGCGGCCAGACCCCGGGGAGCCCTCGGCCAGCCCAGCCGGAGTGCAGGGGATGTGGAGAAGGACGATCGGACCTGCCCCTCGGAACCCTCATCCTGCAAGGCTGTGGCCTGTGTGGCACCATGATGTCCCTTCTGGTGTCCTCAGTATTTGTTGTTTCCTTTCGCTGCCCTGTTCCAACAACGCAGATCCTCCCCCAGCTCAGTTGTTTACTTGGCTTGCGGGAGAGCGGAGTGGGGGGTGGGGCCTGGGGAGGCACGGTTGTGGGGTGGAGCCCCAGGGCCTCCATTGAAGCCGGGGCTCGTCCGATGACGAGTCTGGGGTCTGCGGCACCAGGCGGCCAGACCCCGAGATGTGAAGACATCATTGTCCCGATTTCGCTTAAAAAGCCCACAAACTTCCAGAGAAGCCAGAGGGGATGAAATACTGTCAGAAATCAAGCCTGAGTCAGGGAATTACAGATTTTTGCAGTTTCTTGTACTTTTTTTCTTTGTCTTCCAAAATTTCTGCAACAGACATGTGCTTAAATAATCAGGGAGAACCATGCTCTTTCAGAATAAACTAATTCGGGGGCGCCTGGGTGGCTCAGGCGGTTACGCGATCTCACGGTTCATGGGTTCAAGCCCCACGTCCGGCTCTGTGCTGACAGCTCCGAGCCTGGAGCCTGCTTCGGATTCTGTGTCTCCCTCTCTCTCCGCCCCTTCCCTGCTTGGGCTCTGTGTGTCTCTCTCTCTCTCTTTCTCAAAAATAAACATTAAAAAAAAAAAGAATAAACTAATTTTTATCACATCAAGGAGACAGAGTCGGATGGACTGGGGAGAGGGGGAACACGGTGACCCCTGGGGCCGGCCGGGCCTGCCCCCAGGGCTGGGGGGGAGCTTGAGGGGCCGGTGAAATGGCCGTGGGCTTGGAGTGCAAATCTGAGGACCCTTGGAGGCTGTCCTTCTGACTTCAGCCTTTCTCAGGGGCAGCCTTGGGGTCCTGGCGCTGCACCTCTGGCTCTCTCGGGTGCTGGTCCCCTCAAGGCCATCGGGGGGGTCTCCAAGGCATTCCCAGACTCTCCCAGGCCATGGGGGCCTCCTCTGGCGGTTCTGCCAAGGGGATCAGCACCCTCCCCTTGGAGGCTCACTCAGTGGGGGTGACGCCACAAAGGGGCCAGGGGGGCAGTTTGAGAGAAGGACTCAGCCACTTTGGCCCCATCCGATGAAACCTCAGCTGCAGGACAAGGGGAAATCTCTTGGCCCTTCCCCACAGTCCCTTTGACACCCCCCCACCCCAGAACTGGCTTTCCAGGTGGTCCGTTCCGCATTTGACCTCCTGCCTCCACTGCTGGCCCGGGGCTGGACCAAACAGGCCTGAGCCCACTGGGCTGGAGGCCGTTGAGGCCGGTGTCCAGAATGGGGAGTGCCCCCCAGGCCAGACAGCCAGAAGGGACCCTGGAGGGAGGGCTGTGACCAGAGGGCCCCGAGGTGGGAGGTCAGAGGACCACCCTGAGTGGGGGGTAGGTTCAGCCCTGCCCCCCACGGGTGGTCCCCACATCCTGGAGCCTGAGGCCTGGGATGTGCAGCCGGAGGCAGGGAGACCCACGACCCGCGGGCAGAGCTGAGAGAGCGGCTGGGCCCTAGAAACCCGAGGGCGAACCTCACTCTGGGCTCGTCACCGCCGGGGGTGTGGCGTGGAGCGCAGGGCAGCGGCCAGCCTGCACGTCGCCTCAGCAAGGGGCCCACAACCGAGGGCGCTTTGTTCTGATCGTTTTCTTCCTCTTCCGCAGGACCGTGTACTGCTCTGTACACAGCAGGTGCTCAGTGAATCCTGCCAACTGTTATGTACACAGCAGGTGCTCAGCCGGCACTGCTAACAGGCAATCACGTACGGGCCCCGCCCGCAGCCCCCTCTCCCCATCCGGAAGCGGCTGCTGGTCCAGAGGGAGGTGAGGGATGGCGTAAAATTTCCAGACATGAGAGACTGCATCTTCCCTTCTGACTGATGAGCTTCCGGACACGGAACTGTTTTACGAATAGCTGAACCGCTCATGGAATTTCGGCAGAGAAATTGGCATCGAGATGAGTAGGTTAGTGCAGTAAATTAGTCAGTTAGGACAGTAAATTAATATATACCACTGATAGTTTTTTTTAATGTTTGTTTATTTATTTTGAGAGAGAGAGCACGTGAACAGGGGAAGGAGAGAGAGAGAGTCCCAAGCAGGCGCTGTGCTGTCAGTGCAGAACCCGACAAAGTGCTCGTTCCCATGAACCGTGAGATCATGCCCTGAGCCGAAATCAAGAGTCGGACACGGAACCCAAGGAGTCGCCCGGGCGCCCCTGCCAGGTTTAGTGCTGTGGGCGCCGATAAAATAGTCAGTAAGTTGGTCATCAGAAGCAGCTCCCTTGGCCAGCACCAAATCAGCAGTTTCTTTCTCTTCTCTTCTTCATCTAAATCATGTGATTACCGGTTCCCTCTTTCTCAGAGAAACCCCTTGCTTTCCCCACACGAGCGGCATATTTTTCTGGTTGCTCTGGAACATGTGCTTCCGGGAACTCCCCACCTCCATGAAGTCCTTTGTTCTTACTCAGTTTCCCTTCCGTTTCTCCGTTGACAGCAGTGAGTATGTTTTCTGGAGAATTCGGAGTCAGGTCCTCTGCATAAAACAAGCTGGTCACAGAATCTCGGGCCTTGACGAGTCGGAGCGTGAGCAGCGGCCCCACACCTTGTGGCTCATTTGGGGCAAAGCTCAGGGACCCTCCCTGTGGCCCTGGCAGGTCTCCGAGCGGTGACGGGCCTGCCGCCACCTTCCAGCGGTGTGCCTGTGGTCGTCACAGCCACATTCTGAATCGATCTGTGACTTCAAACTTTCTTGCGTCTCAACTTAAATGAATTTCTTGCTGGTGCCTAGCAGATTTGTCTGACTTGGTTTTTAGCCAGGTGAGACATCCTCTGTACAATCATAAGGGAATTCATTTCGTTGCATGGTTTCCTGGATTTTACACATGCTATTTCTAACAGATACTCTTAAACTTTTAATAAACTACTGTCGGTAATGCTTAGAAGCTGAAGATACCCATTCGAATATGTCCACAGTGAACCCCCTTCGAGCCTGCCTGCCATCCAGGCGTCTGGTCCGAGGCAACGAGGGGCCAAACCTTGCAGACCGTCTGGGGGTCCCCGAGACACTGAGCCTCAGTGTCAAAGCGTGTGCCCTCTGGCAGCGTGCAGCTCGGTCGGAATTTACGTCTCCGCGTCCACGGAGACAGAGCCGTACGGTGCGTTTCCCTCCCTCCCTTCCCCTGCAGAGTGTCGGCCACTCAGTTCCCATTTTGCAGTTGGATTTTCCGCGTGGACGCGGCTCCTCTGGCCCAGGTGATGGGTTTGGCAAGAGGACGAAGGCCCTGGTGCGCCTTCGCTGGCGGCCGGCGTGCTCCGCCTTGGAAAAAGCGTACACGGGGGACAGACATAACCTGCAAGTGGCAGGATCCTGGCGGCGGGTGACCTCCGTGTGATGGCTAGGTGGGGCTCTGTGTTCGTACCCCAGACAAACTGGCCGGGGCTTCTGCTCAGAGAAGGGAACCGCAGGCACAGCCCCCGTGGGGTGGGGGAACCTTGCCCCTCGCTCGGGGTTAGGCTGACCGAGGCCGCTCAGTCCATCCGGTGACAGCACGCTCTCTGCCACGGCTCCCGCAGCTGCTGTGGACAGCCCACGTGTGGGCTCCCCTGCCTCGGGTTTAAGGTCCCATCGCTGATGCCAGGGTGCGGTCACAGAATCCCGGTCACAGAATCCTGCAGGGCAGGCCCGGGGACCGTGGCGTGCGGGGAGCGTGCTGCCTCCTTCCAGCCCGATCGAGACGGATGCTTCAGGCTCCTAACCGGCTCTTTCTTCTTCTTCTGCTTAATCTTTGCGGGAACAGCTTTGGGGACCTGCGGAACAGTCCCTGAGTGGCCGGGCCGGCTGGGGCCCGGGTGTGGGGGGGCAGCCATGGCACGCTGCTCCGCCTCACCTCGGACTTCCAGTAGCCCGCCCGGACTGCACCACGCCCCGGGCTCAGCCGGCCCCGCGGCCAGGGGAGGACCTGCGAGCCGGGGAAGTTCCCTGGCTGGCGACGGAGCCGGAAGGCCAAGGAGCGGGAGGAAGGACATTCCTTCGAGGGAATGTCATCGCCTGCTTTCGCGGGAGCGTCCCTCCCGGCCACGGCGCACCGACCTCCGGCTGCGGCCAGCCCTGTTCTTCTCCGCTTCCTCCTTAGACCCGACGAGGCGGCCCTCCCCTCTCCCTCCAGACTTGCACGTGCCGGCGGTCCTCGCGCGCGTTCCGCCGTTCCTGAGCACACCCAGCTCGCTGGTAGATGAGTGGCTATTGCAGTTTTCAGGTTGACAAACCCCCCCCCAGAGAGGACGAGTTTCCCTTCCCAAGACCACCGACTGTTCCCGGCCCCGCTGCCTCACACAGCCCCAGACGCGCGTGCCCCTCCTGACCGGCCCCGGGACGGGGGGGACCGGGCCCATCTTCCCGTGGCCGCCGGAGGGGCCCTGGGCCGTCTGCTTAGGTCACTTAGGGGTCACACGGGAGACTTTTATTCTTTTCAGACTGGGGTTTGGAGCAACGGTGAGCGTCGGTGCCTGGCTCCCCCGGAGAGACCGTGCCGGCAGGGGGCTTCCTCCCTTGTTGGCAACGTGGGGCTGGGCCACGAGCGGGCCTCGGGCCCATTTCCCACCTTGTCATCACGAGCCACCTGTGGTAGAACCGCCCCGTTCCTCGGTTTCCAGGCCACGAGTGCAGCCGACCGCCCCCGTAAGGGCATGTGGGGTGGTGGTGACAGGCTCGTCCCCTGCCCCAAGCCTGGCTGCACCAGGTCCTCTCCCGTGCCCTGGCCTCCCCCCTCTCGGCTCGGTTCTGCGCCTGACCTACCTCGTTCCCCTGAGCCACCACCGTCCCTCCCCAGGCTCTCGCCACACGGGCTCTCGTGGCTCTGCTGTCACATGGCATCGTGTCCGAATGACAGCGTCAGGCGGAGGTCCCAGCGGTTGACTTCTATGAGTCAGCCTGCAGCTCTCTGTCCCCTCGAAGTCCCATCGGCATGAGGTCAAACAGCCACGTGGGCCACGCCTTTGAGCCACGGCCCACATCGGTCTTCCGGGTGCAGCTTCCCTGGACAGAGCCGCCCGGCTGGGCCCCAGCGTCCATGCTCCCCGCGTGGATGTCACCGGACCGCTGCGTTTCCCAGACCCCTTGCATGAAGGTGGGACCCAGAGATACCCATTGTCCTGACATCCGTGAAATTCGAGGCCGTTCCTAAGAGTTTTTCCTGCGATTAGAAAACGGCTTCTAAAATTCACACGAAAGAGCAGAGGGTCAGGAACGGCCATGCTTGAAGAACAGAAAGGCGGGCTCGGCCCTCAGGGGCCCACAGAGCTTCCCGGCTGCCGGGCCCCCAGGCCTGATTGTGACTTGGCGCAGACCCCTGTCAGGCAAAGTTGGTCAGAGAGAGGGGCCAGAGCACCGGGCGACTTGGAGGAAACCTCAGGCCAGAGCCAGGCTGGTGCCGTCTGACTCCGGGTGAAGCTCTCCGACCTCCGCACACCTGGGCTGCGTGGGTGCCTGCGAGTGTGCGCTCTGGGTGTGGGGTGGGTGTGCGCGGGTGGATGTGAAGGAAGGGCCTGGAGGCCCCCGGGGAGGCGCATCTGCCCCCCAGCGGCCAGGGGCTCTGATGGGACGTGGAAGGGTGGAATATCACCAGGGGACAAGCCTGCCGTCCGAGGGCAACGCCGACCCAGAGAAGACGGCGGCGAGGGCCTGGGGTGGACCGGGGGTGGCCTGCTCCTCAGACCCTGGTCCAGACCTGCTGCTGGCAAGCGAGGGGCAGCCCGAGCTGGTGGCCGGCCGGCCCCAAGAAGGCAGGTGACTTCCCGCCCAGCCTGGCCATGCACCCCGGAGAACGCGGCACACATGGACCCTCGGAGACCCGGCAGTACCGTGTGCTCAGCCCACGCACACGCATGTGCACACTCACAGACATGGGCTCACGTGTGCTCACAGTGGACGCCCACACACCCACACAGGCACCCAAGGGAGCCCCCGGAGATCACTGCTTTCCTGGCGCCAAACTAGAAATAAAACTCGGAGACAGGTTTAGGTGTACACACTGTCAGAATAATTTTTATTTTTTAAATTATCCACTGGGGCACCTGGGTGGCTCAGTCAGTTGAGCGTCTGACCCTTGATTTCGGCTCTGGCCAGTATCCCAGGGTCGCGGGATCCTGCCCCGTGTTGGGCTGTGTGCTGGGCATGGAACCTGCTCGGGGTTCTCTCCCCCTCTCTCTCCGCCCCTCCCCTGCTCATGTTCTCTCTCAAAATAAACAAACGTTAAAAAAATAATAATAAAATAAAATAAAATTAGCCACCGCCGAGGGGCTGGGGAGGTGCTGTGTGTGTGGACGCGGGAGGCAGAACCGGACGGTGCGGAGTGAACGACCCCACCTCCCACTATCCACGCCTGGCCGCCGGGCCGCCGCAGAAATGCTGGAGATTCCATCCAGGCGGATACAGCTGGCTCTGCGGCTGGAGACGGGGAGGGAGGGGTCCCCGGCTTCACGGGCCCGCTGGCGGCCGGAGCTCTCCCTGTCACCACCCAGATCCACGCCACGGCACGGGACCGCGGTAACGGAGGCACGTGACCCCCGAACGACTTCCACATTGTTTTTCTTTCACTAGAGCCGCGCCCTCCGACTTTCTGATTGTGTGTTTCCTCCTACGATCCTGTTCCCACTGCGAAAACCGGGGTCGGGGTTTCTCCGACTTCTGGGGCCCAGTGGTTGGAGGGATGGAAGACACTAGGTCCTGAGGTCCGAGGCCTCCCGCCAGGGACGAGCCAGAGAGGCGGGCAGGCAGGGCGAGGGCCCCTCTGCAAGCGACTTGTGAGATCCCGGGGCCCGGCCCGCACCGCCCTGGCCACCACCCTGTCACCTCGGCCAGCTGGTCTCCCCGCACTCCCCTGAACCCGCATGTGGTGCACGTTGTCAGGCAGCAGACCCATGGTTTTAGTCTTCAAAAAATACTTTACTGGCCAGCTTGCATACCAGTGAAATAAACGTAAATGTTCTTCCTTTGGAATCGAGTAGCTGATAGTAAAGCAGCTGGGCACCGCGCAAACCTTCCGCCTAAACCATGATCGGCTCTCGGCGTCTCGGGCAGACGCGCAGCACGGCTGGGAGACGCAGGGCGTCCACCGCACTGCACCCGAGACACGGGGTTGGGGAGCCCCTGCCTCCGGTGTCCTCGGCCGGGATGGAGGTGCTGCCCCATCACGGTCCTGTTCGTGGAAGGAAGCGGCTCTAAACTAGCGCCCGCCATTCCCAAGTGTGTGCGTCGGAGCCGGCGTGGGCGGGCGCCCGTCCCCTGCGCCAGGTCCTGTTCTGGGGCCCTGCCTCGCGCGCCCTTCCATCTCCCTAACCTGCACGACAGGCTGCTGGGCCTTGGCCAGTGTGTTCCGCTGGTGCCCGTGGCCCCACGGTCCCTGATTTCTCCTCGGCCTCCTCCTCCCTCACGTTCTTCTCCAGCCTCCGGTGGAGCCGGCACGCTCGAGGCCTGGAACGGGCAGGCTGGTGGGCAGGGGAGGTGGCTCGGCCGCTGTGGCAGGTGGCGTGGCGGCTCCCGTGAAGGTGACTCGAGGAATCACTGCGTGTGTGACCCGCAACCCAGCCTGGGGACACCCCTGGAGAACTGAAAGCAGACACCCAAACAGACCCACGGGAAGGCTCATGGTGGCTTCCTTCCTTATTCCGCCAAAAGGCGGAAAACCAAAATGGCTACCGGCAGATGCGTGGATGAACAGCGTGGTCAGTCCGCATGAGGGACCGTCCTCAGCCCCAAACAGGAGTGACGATGACACAGGCTTCATCGTGGAGGAAGCTCGTGGCCTCGTGCCGAGCGAACAGAGCCCACAGGGTCCACACAGGTGGGTTCCACCAAATGCCCAGAACAGGCAAATCCACAGAGAAAGAAGGGGGAGTCGTGGTCGAGGGGCTGCGGGAGCAGGCGGGAGAGATGCCGACGCCACGGGGTTCCCCTCGGGCCGTGAAAGGCCCACAACCAGACAGAGGTGATGGCGCCCAGCACCGAGAATGCACTAAATGCCTCGGGACTGCACGTAAAGACAACCCGTAGGGCTGAGTGCGCAGCTCCCCTTGGCTGGGACCTTCAGCAGGGCCCACGCTCCCAGCCCCTGTGCAGGCTCCGGGTGGCGTGAAGGGAGATCCCTCTGCCTCTGGCTGGGGTCGCAGCCACGCACCCTCCCGTGTCCGTCGGACCCCGACCTAGGTCCTCCAAGCCCACCGGGGAGATTCCAGGTGACACGGAGCGGTTCCCTGTGATGGTGGGGCAAGGCAGAGGCCTTAGAGACGCTGGCGTCCCCAACAGAGCTTCTGCTATGGAAAAGTTCAAACTCGAACACGAAAGCCCAGTGGGACAGCCCCCCGGAATCTACCCCTTGCCCTCTTCCAACCGTTAGCCCCTTCCCCGTCCTCCCCACGGCCACTCGGAAGTGCGGTCTGGGGCCCTGGGCTGCGTGCAGGCTGGGTGGCGGCGGGTTTCCGTCGGCGAGTGACCCCGTTGCCGCTCCCTGCCGCGTGCCTGGCCCGCCCCGCCTCCTTCATCGATTTGCGCGCAGCTTGGACTTGGCTCTGACGGGAATTCTCTTACAAGTTTTCCTGATTACGAAACCGTTGGAACCGGGCCGACGTCTCCTGGACCCATCTGGCGGTCCCCCGTGCCACGACACAAAGGATGGCAGCTGCTGCGGAGGGGCACCGGTCTCCCGAAGGTCCCGGGCGTCCGGTTTCTGGAATCCTGCTCTGCAAGTGGCAACACGGGCTGTGGCTTTCCACAAGGGCCCCCACGGGGGGTCTGCCACATGGCATGTCACCTCCTCCCTTGGCAGGCCCTCCTCTGGCCGCAGGTCAGCCTGTCACTTTCCTAACGACGTGGCATTTCCGGGCCTTCCTCCAGTTCGCCAGGACGGAGCACAGCTTTCAGGACGAGCAGCCCAGAGCTTGGCCGTCAGCTCCAGGCCCAAATGGCCACATGTACATTTCTGCGGATGAGCGCGACCTTCGACTGGGGACGCGCGGCCCTGAGCCCTGACGTAGTGCCTTGTGTTTGTCCAGTCCCCTGGGGTTGGGCCGGCTGGGGGGACCACAGCAGGTAGCCTGACTGAGGCCTGCGACCCTCGAGTCGGGGGCACTGGCCTCGCCCTGTCTCGGGGTCGAGCGGGTGCCTGTAGGCGTCTGGGTGTCATCCAGGGGGAGCCGCGGACGAGCGTGACCATTCCTGGAGCTTTGTGATGAAGGCCAGCTGGGGGTGGCTGGGCCGGCAGCGTCACCTACACACGGGACCGCAGGGGCTGCTGCAGGAGCCCACGCTGCCAGCCACGTGCTACTTATTGGGCAGAGCCCCAGTCGCCACAGGAAGAGGGAAGCAAGCAAGGGTAGACGCGGCCGACGTCCATGATGGCTCGGGGGTCAGGGCTGAGTCAGCCTGGGCACCTGGCCCCCTGGCCTGGGTTTTCTGTCTGCGAGGGAAGACTGCGCCGGTCACCTCCTCGGGCGTTTGCCGCGCTTCCCGGTGGCGCAGCCCAGCCTGGACTGTGGACGGGATGGGGACGCTATGGCTGCTCGGTTATCTGTTTCCTCAACAGTTCATTTCCGAAGCCATGGAAAACACAGAGGAGCAGAAGGCATCGATGTCCCGTGTCACCCAAAGGTGACCTTTGCCAACATCTGGGTCTCAGCCCTCTGATTCGGTGGTCCAGTCTTCAGGGCCAGGCCCTCCCCACCCACGATCCTGTGATCGCCAGTTGGTTCTTCTGTTTACTTCAATTCTCCAGACTTGGCCTGGGGGGCAGGGGACCCAGAAACCGAGGCACCTGCTCCAACACTCAGACTCTGCACGCCCACTCTCGCACATGCAAACACGTGCACACTCACGAGTGCATGGTCGCAGTGCACACTCACACCCACAACATGCTCCCTTGTCCACCCTCCTGTGTGCTCACGTGCTCACAGGTGTACGCTCACAGCAGGGCTGGGGTGGGAGGCAGGGCTGGACCGGGGGAGGAAGGGGCTTGCTGGGGCCGCTCAGACGTGCCTCCTGGCCCCCTTCAGCCCAGCAGCCAGGGCCTTTGCCAGAGAGGACCCTGGGCCCCGAGAGCGCTGTCCTGACTGCACAGATCAGAAAGCGCAGGCCAGAGCAGATTGCAGAGATGAACGTTCCAGCAAGTTGTAGAGGCGGGGTGTAGTTCTTTCTGGAGCCACGGGGTACTGGGACTGAATGTGTGGGTACTGGGACCAAGTGTGTGACTGGCGTTCCCTTGCAAGAGGTGGACGCGGGAAGTCCGCCCAGCCTGAAATGACCACCAGGGGGTGCCATTGGCCACGGTAAAGCTGCCGCATCCCGGGCCTGGAAACCCGCTCTGCCTGCGATCCCCAGGCCACGTCGGGGCAGGTGCACCTGCCTCTGTGGGCCCAGCAGTCCTCTGACGGTGCCCCTGGCAGGTCTAGCTGCCGGGTCCACGGCGGCCACGAGGGACCGACCTGAGGGCCGCCCACATGGGTTTGGTGGCCTTCTCTCCGGGAGCAGGGAGGCTCTCGGCCTGCGCACAGGGTCCTCCCCAGAAGTTTGAGAGGGTCCGAGCCTTCTGGCTACAGTCTCTGAGCAGGATGGTCTGGCTCTGGCTTCCACATGAACGGATTGAACGGAAATAAATATTTAAAAACTGTCTTTCACCAAGAAGAACGTTACTCGTGGAGCACAGAAGACAGACGGTGATGAGCTGGTTTCCTGGAGGCCAGTCCACACTGCTCCGGTTCAGCCAGAATCTTAATTCTTGGTGTTTCCCCTGGTTAGCTTCATCCAATGTGTGTTTGCAAGGAGAGGCCACTTCTGTTGGGTGCTGGGGGAGAAGAAGATGGGCCGGAAGGGTCTTTTACATTGGTTTTATGTCGGGTGCATTTAAGCAAAGGTGTCCATTCTGTGGTTAATGGCTCCACACCCCTGGGCCGCCTCTCCATTCCTGGGTGGGGGGCAGAAGAGGGGGCTCCTCGAGACCAGCACGGCTCAGTCCTTTAGAGCGGGGACCCTCCCTCAAATCCACACGGCGCAGAAGCATGAGCCCTGAGTCAGCCGTGGTGACCTGTGACCTGAGGGGGCCCAGGGGAGTCCCACTGTGGATCCTGGCTTCTGTGGGCTGCGGTGGGGGACGCAGAGGGCTAGAAGTGTGTACCACCCACCCTCCCGGAGCAGAGCGGCTGTGAGCCAGCCGTGTGGTGCTGCTTCTGCCCTCCAGAATCTTCCAGTTGGGGAGCCTACAGCCTCAACCAAAGGCACCCAGACGTCTCTGGGAAGAGCTGCTGCAGGAACCAGATGGAGCGCTGTGGGCCCGGTGCGGGGGGACCCTCCCGACACCTCTGGGACACATTGGGCCTGGAGGTGACGGCCCTAAGGTTTGTGCCACCGGCAGGTGCAGGAAGCCGAGGGTGGCAAACTGCCCAAGTCCCTTCCCTTCCCACACTTGCCCTGCCATGCATGCATCTTTCTCTTTCTCTTCCTCTCACGAATCTACTCAGCCGTGGCCGCCTGCCCACGTCCACAGCATCGAGTGGTGCAGGCGCCCCCGAGAGAAGGGCCCCCATGGCCACCCCCACCCCAGGCACCAAGGCGGGCATTACTCAGCATGAACTCGGAGGGGAGGCGGTCTGAGGCCAGCAGCTCTGCGGGCAGGAGGCGGCCTCTGGCCAGTGGGGTGACAATGGGCACTTTTAGACATACAGGCTGCACTGCTTACCGCCTGCAAGAAAAAGCCAGTGTTGCTGCTCTCCAGGAAACGAATCCAGTCTGCTGTACAGAAGAGTCTAGAAACGCGATGCTCGGTGAACCCAGATTGTTCATTTGCCTGTGGGGCCCGGAACTGGCCTCCCTCCGGCCGAGGTGCATGATGAGCAGCCTGATCCCTGCAGACCCTGCCCTGGTCACTGGCCTGGGAGCAGAGTTTCCGAAGGTCTGAGCCTCCTGACCGACCTGCCTCTCGGGCCTGTCCCCAGCAGACAGCACCCCAGCCCCGCCCCGCCCACAGGCTGCAGGGGGGTCGCTGCTGCCTCCACAGGGCGGCCTCTGCCTCTGCTGTGGTCCCCAGCTGCCTGGAAACCTGCAGACGCGGTCAGCTCCACCGCAAGCACTGCATCTGGTACTGAGACCCCCGGGCCCTTTCGGCGGAAGGGCCCTGTGGCCCCAGCGCGTTCGGCCCTTGCCTGCTGGAGGACTGTTTCCTGCACATGCTCCCAAGTCCTCTGGGGAAACGCAGACTCTGGATCCAGGGGGAGCACCCTGGCCATGAGGGAAAAGAGGGGCTGCTGAGCCTCCACCAGGCCCTGGACCTGCCCAGGGGAGACGGCAGGGCCCCCCTCACCTAGACCGTACCCCAGAAGGACTAGGGACAGTGCTGGTCACGAGGGGGGGGGTGTCAGGGCCCAGGCCCTCCCCTCCCTGCCTGCCCTGCAGCTCTTCCCCGTACTCAACACTAACTCGCAGACACCACACGGTAAAAGAAACTTTTAAACAAAAAATTCTAAATATCCACAGAAAACAGAATCGAACAACACCTGCTAGATATTGACTGCACTCTGTGGGTTGGGTTACTGATAATGTTACTTTTCCTGAATTTGCTTGTCTGTTTTCTAAATTTTGGACAATAAATATGCATTATTTTGAAATAAGCAAGCAACATTGGAAGTCCTTTCTGGAAGGCCAGCCTCTAAGTGCATGACCCCGGCTGTGATAACAGCGTCTGGGGCGCTCTGGTCTCAACAGCACTGCTGAGACCTGGACACGCCCACCGTGCAGCTGCCTGGCCCTTTGGAAGGACAGGGGTCACCAACGGGTCATGAAGCTCAACAGGCCGGCCGAGCAAATAAGTCACGGAGGGTGGGCTGGACGTGACCGTGGCAGGAGACTCCGGTCCTCTGGACACCGTCTACTTTCAAAAGGCCCCACCTCCTTTGGCACATCGGACACCCCTCCCTCACTGCCTTCCCCATCGCTAACCACAGTTTTCATCATCTGTCTCTCTCCATGGAATGGAAGCCCCACCCCTTGGAGTCCTCTGTTTTGTGTGTTGACATATCCTGAAGCCAGGAGCATTGTAGGTGCTCAATAAGTGTTTAGTGATGGATGGTTTCCAGCAGCAATCAATCGCAGAAGGGTCATCACACAGTGTAAAGTGACACACGATTTACTGACATTCTATACGCCCAAAGGACTGTGTGGCGTGAGCCCATGTTACATCGGCCATTGGTGTGAGTTAGTGTGAGTGTGAGGGTTATGCCCGTTGGGTCCCAAGTGCCATGAACTGTGCCTGGTGCTGGGTTATCGGTGCATCTGGCGGTGCGGGCGGGGGACGGGCACTGCCGGGCAACGCTTCCCACTCTTCCACAGACACGGTCTCCGGCCCAGCCCTGCAGCCTTCTCAGGGTTACAATAGCGAGGCCCAGAGAGCTTACTCTCAGGCTTCCTATCGTCACTACTGGAACCTGGAGTCTTCACCTGTGGCTGGAGAGTGGTGTTCCCAGGACTGACCTGCCCCGGGGGGAGCCAGGCAAACCAACACTGCTTTGAGGAAAGGTCAGGACAGAGCTTGATGCGAAACTCTTCTGACTTTAGTTAAATAACAACACACAAAGAAACGGGTACGAAACCGTCAAACGGCATAAAACAGCCAACATTTGAAACCAAGTCTCTCCCAGTGCAGACCAGAGTCCCCACTGCCGCCGACAGGGTCTCCTGGAGCCCCAGAGACCATCCAGGCAAAGGCAAGCACACCACCCCGTGGCCCCACCTCCGCATGCTCGGGGAGCGCGTGTCCCACTTGAGACATCCCTGCGTGTGGCCCAGGGCAGGGCCGGGGTCCAGATGCGCGCCCTGCACCCCACTCCACAAGCTGCGTGGCGGTGACCCTTCACGAAGCACGTCCCGGAGGGCATCACGTGCCCGGCTCCGCGACATTTGGCGGAGAACTTCTCTCCCGCTTACAGGCATTTGGGTCCCTTCCGCGGGGGCAGAGGCGGGTCCCGATTCTCAGTCCCCACGCAGCTGCCTGTTCTTCCTCCCCGGGCACAAGCCCCCCCATTCTCTGCCAGCGGCTCCCCTGGCCGTGGTGGGGAGGAGGCGGCCAGGCCCTCAGTCCTGGGGCCCTGGGCCGGAGGGCCGGAAGCAGCCCAGCTCCCCCGGGGCCGAGGCTCCCGTGGCAGCCAGGCTCTGCCCGCTGGGCCCGCTGCTCCCGGCCTCGGCCTCGGCC
>PITB01020452.1:0-30849 GCA_004024585.1 Paradoxurus hermaphroditus | reverse complement strand
CTCTTCAGCTTTGTCTAATCTGATATCAAGATTCTCCATGGGTTTTTACATTTTATTTATTGTGTTTTTCACTTCCAGATTCAATTTGCTTTATTTTTGAATCTGCTAGGTAGTTTTTCAAAATAGTTCTTCACATTTATTTTCAAGTTTGTCTTATATCTCTTTAAAAAACAGTAAGCATAGCTGTTTTATAATCTGGGACTAAGCATGTAAATATTTGAAGACTTTATGGTCTATTTCTGTTTTCTGTGTATTACCTAGTTATTTCATGGTATCTTGTTTCTTTATGTAATTTGTTATTTTTATTATTGTTTGCTGCATATTTTCTTTGGAAAATTATTTGTGAGAATTCTTAGAACAATATGCATTCCAGTGGAGGTCTGTTATTTGTCAGCTGCCTAGGAATACCTATAGATTGCACCCCCCTTCCTCCGAGATTACTTCACATACCCTGCAAATTCAAATGAAGGCGTTCCCCCATTTTTCTGCTCAGTGTCAAGGTAATTATATTAAGTAGCCTCTGGTCTGTGTCTTCTGTTCCCTTTGAATTTCATTAAGTTAGTAAATATCTTTGAGTCTATAGTAGCTTTAGTAGTACCTTTCTCTCTGGGTTTCCACTTTCATTTAGATTTTGGCCTGGTTTTCCTTCACTGTTTTGTCAGCTTTGCGGTGCTTTTAAGAAGATATTCTTAAAGTTTTATATACAGAATTTGTAGTTTTCGTGGGGGTGGGAGGGAGTTGAACCTCTCATACTTCTGGAATTAGAGCAAACCCCAGGTAGACTTTTACTTATGGATTTATTTTCACAGTTTGTATTACTACCATCATGGCAGATTATGAAGCAAACTCTTGTCTACAGTGTTAGATTGCCTTTCCCTAGTCTTTCATTCCCACCTTCAGATCTAGAATGTAAAAGAAGTTAAGACCAAAGTTTTTTTTGACAATGAGCTCACAATATGTTCAGTCTTTTTGTGAAAAATCCGTTTTGTGAGGAAAAAATATTCATGAGCATTTCTGCCTTACAGATGCTCCATATAATTTACAAGAATAAAATCCAGGTGATTTTATCTTTGACTTGGTCCAAGGAGACAGGACTATAGGAGGAAGTGAGATAAGTCCCCAGACATCCATTCCAAGTGATTATCTTGTTTTGTAACACATACCCACTCCCCCCATTCCAGTCCTGAGAAAGAAGAATCTTTCTCTTTCTCTTTCTCTTTCTCTCCTCTCTGAATGGGGGTAACACTTTTGAGTTGGTCATCCTGGGTTCTGTGTAATTCCTATTGTCTGCTGTGCCCCCTTTTGTCATTCTAAATAGCTAGTCTGACCCATTGATGAAAGACAGTAGTTTACCACAATTTTCCTCAATTATCCTGTAAGTAGAGGCATTCATCTAATATAGATTCTAATAGTATATTTCACCTGTAGTTTCTGTTTGTTGGATAGAAAGTGTGCACTAAATTGTGTTTTCTCCCCTACATTCAGTCTCAGGAATAGGGATGTTTTTCCAGTGATTATTATTTTCCATCTTCTTGAGTTGTGGCAAAAGTCAGAGTTGATGTGCAGTTTAATCTTATCCTCATCAATAATCTGTGGACAATATGAGGAAGTAGGAGAGATGTTATCACTAGTACCAAACTGCCTTATGCATTTGTGATAAATTGACAAATCCTTGCATTTTTCTTTAGTAATGTTCCTAAGTTCAACAGAACGTTTTTTACTCAATTATAACTTTGAAGAATTTTCTCCTTTTTTGATTTTTTTTAACTAAATAATGATGAAAACTATCCTTTCCTCTAAACTTTATTCATTTACTGTTCTATTGGCTGAATTCTGCAGATGGAAAGGCAACATGAAGTCACTTATTTTTATATTTAGGATAAGTAAATATACTCTTCATTTTCTATCTCGCATTTTCTATCTATCTGGTTGTGAATTTTTACATATTTTAGGATGTAAGGGAATAGGGTCTTGCATTATAATGAAATGCACAACCTGTGATACTGAAAGAAAATAAGGAATTGCTCCAGTGCAATTAGAGTATGTCATGGCTCCTTTTTTTTTCTTTGAGTGCCTCATGTTGAGCAATAAAATACAAATATGGTTAGAAAGAAATATTAGAAACCCCAAGCTGATAACCTTCAAACTCAATTCATGTTCTTGTTTGCTTCCAGACTCTCTTTTTAAATCAATATTGATTCAAAATTTTATTTATTCTGAGAAGATATGTGATTATCCAATAATTCATGGCTGCTTTAAAGCACAAATTCACTGCTTTGTCACAGTAGTCAAGAAAAATCATTTTTTTCAGAGTGCATTTCCAATGCCCCTAAATGTGCATCTTTCAGCACCGCCTATAAAATCAGTCTATGAAGCAGCAGCCCAAGTGCTTTATGTATGTTTTCTTTTGCCTGTTCAGTGGAAGTGGAGGTTGTTCAACTGAATGTTAATGACCTATGTTCATATAGGGCAAATTATTTCAAATGGTGATGCAAACTATTTAGAAGCCAACCCTGTGATTAGAAAGCCCTTTCTTAAAGTAGGAGATTTGACATTCTTGATGTCACATAGGGTGATTTATCATTCCATATGTTTAGAAAATTACTCAGACTGGGAGAAAAACAATCATCTTAAGGTCATGGTACCACAGTATTGTTTGGTTTAAATCAGTGCTGAAGGAGTCTCATTTGCATTTCCATTAATCTTGCCATGTCCAATGTGGGGTCATGTTTCTGCCCTAGATGAGTTTCTGGAATTCACAACATTTTCTCAGGAGGCATTGCTGTCATTAGGTGATGAAACATGGCACCATGCCCTTTTTTTCACCCCCACCAAATGTATTCTTCTGTAATGCTTTTGGAATTGCCTTATCCTCTCTCACTGTTGCAGCTTCAGTCAGGCACCTACCATCTCATGTCTGAAATATGACAGCAGTCTTCTCATTGGTCCCTCTGCCTTAACTTTACTACTTCTTCCGCATCATACAGAAACACAAACGCATGCCAATTGTGTTACTTTTTCAGAATATTTGAGGGGCTTTTAAAGCCTACCCCAACTCCTGATGTGCGTCATTCTTCTGATTTCTCTCTTGTCTTCTCCCCCAGGCGTAGGTGTTTGCTATGGCTGAGGATGTCCTTTTGTCGAGCTTTATCATCTGACATATTCTTCTCTTTAAGCATCCTCAAAATTCCTCTCTTCCAAAAAGTTATTAAGTTATTCCATAAATGTCACATCCAGCTTAGTCATGGAAACCTTTCTAGAATTACTGGTGTCATTTATAGTCAATGTGACAATTCAACTTAAGTTGGGTTGCATTGATTCTACACTGATCTACTTTGGTTATGAGGGTGATTTACAGATATTTTACTCCTTCCCACGGCCACCCCAAATGAAGAAATTGTTTCTGTTTTCATTATGAAAAAAATTTTTTTTGCTATTTATCATTTTATAGATGACAAAATGGATGTTAACAGAGAAAACCTGTAATTCTCCCAAGATCATACAGTCATAGGTGGCAGAGATAACATTTGATGCCAAGTAATCTGATACCTAATTTTTATTCACCAGTATGGGATAATGTCTCCATTACTTCCTTTGTAAGCTCCTACTTGCCTTTTTGTTTGTATGTTTTAGTTTAGTTTTGTTTATTTATTGAAAGAGATAGAGAGAAAGCATGCTAGTGGTGGGGGACAGAAAGAGAAGGAGAGAACCCCAAGCAGGATCTGTGTTATCAGCACAGAGCCTGACAAGGGACTCAATCCCATGAACTGTGAGATCATGATCTGAGCTGAACTCAAGAGTTGGGCGCTTAACCAACTGAACCACCCAGACATCCCTCCTACTGGTCTTGACATTACAAATTGAGTGCTGAATTAATACAGAGAGCAATTTTTCACATCAATGCAATTCTAGGAGTCTATTCATTTGCCTTTATTCCAAGTGAAATCTATCTGCAATGATTAGCTGGTATTGTCAAGATTGATCTCCTATTTGTATTTTCATTACCTAAATAAAAGATATGAGTTCAAAATTACATTGACACCAAAAAGAATTTACTCCAAAAATATATATTGAGTGCCTGTTATATATGTATATATGAGGCACCAAAGTAAGTAATGGCAATCTCACAATTCTGGAGGCCAGAAGTCCAAAATATGTCTCAATGGGCTAAAATGAAGGGTTAGGCCGAGCTACATTTCGTTCTAGAGGAATGAATCTTCTAGGGAAGAATCCATTTTCTTACTCGTTCCAACTTCTAGAGTCCTGCCACATTCCTTGCCTCACAGTTCCCTTCTGTTTTCAAAGTCAGCAATGGCCAGTTGAGTTTTTCTCATATCACATCACTCTGACCTTGTTTTCATAGTCACATCTCCTTCTTTGACACTTCTGTCTCTTTCTTCTTCATTTATGGACTCTTGTAGTTACATTGGGCTCAACTACATAATCCAGGATAATCTCCCCATTTTATAGTTCTCAACTTAATCACACCCACAAAGTCCCTTTTGCCCTGTAAAGTAAAATATTCACAAATTTGGAGGATTCGGACATGGGCATTTCTCTACCACAGCAAATACCTTGTGGCATAGTGTACCAAGTGCAACAATGCAAATAATAAGCATGTATGTCTCAGTGATGAATGTAATGAGCTACTTTGGGGTGGGGTTATATGAAAGTTCTCAGCACTGGTCTCTAGTCAAAGTGGGCTCCACCCACCGGCACAGTAGCCAGTAGAATGGTTTGGTCCTTGTTCTTCTCCTAGAGGATGAGTGGGTAATTTGTAAGGAAACTGTATAATTTCTTTGGCCATTCCCTAAGAACAAAGAGGGGAAAGGCATATCATTCAAAGGGCGCTATGCAAAACACCTGATTTAGGCTGGAATCATAGCAGTACAGAATTGCTAGAAGATCAAGTTCGAAGTGAGGGATGGTAGGAGATGAGGCTAGTGAGATGGGCCAATTTGTGGGAGGCATGTGTGTTGTGCTAAGTAGGAATATCTCCCTGTAAGAAATGGCAAAGGCATAGTTCCTTGTCTTTCGTTGATACTTGGAGGAAAGGGAATCCTTTCCTTGGACAAAGTGGCAGGCCCTCATTTATAGACAGACCATAAACATGTTTGAAAAATACAGTGTAAAACAAGTGTTTAATTATTCACAATTTTCCACTAGCTGTTGCAGAATATTAAAGCAAGACTTAATTTTCTACTACATCATTTTTCCTTGGGTTTTGGAAAGCTATCTGACTTGGTGGCTATTAATAGCTCTAATTCCTACTTTGCTCCACCTTATAGTTCCCCTTTTGTTCTGTAAACCACATTACATTCTCTGAGGAATATACCTAAAAGAATAAAATGAAAGGTTTATGATTTTTGTTTTTCTAAAATTATTCTTTTTTATTTTTATGATTAAGGTATAACTGATATACACATTACATTGGTTTCAAGTGTACAGTGTAATGATTAGATATTTGTATATATTGCAAAATGATCACATAATAAGTTGGGTTAATATCCAGCACCATACACAGTTATAGGATATTTTTCTTAGAATTTTTAAGATTTACTTTGTTAACAACTTTCAGATATACAATACAGTATTATTAACTATAGTCACCATCCTGTACATTATATCCCCATGACTTATTCTTTTAATTAATTTATTATCTTAGTATTTTTTTTAAATTTAAATTCAAGTTAGTTAACATGTAGTGTAATAATGGTTTCCTGAGTAGAATTTAGTGATTCATCGCTTACATATACCATCCAGTGTTCATCCCAACAAGTGTCCTCCTTAATGCCCCTCACCCATTTAGCCCATCACCCCCACCCAATACGCTGCCAGCAACCCTCAGTTTGTTCTCTGTATTTAAGAGTCTCTTATGGTTTGTCTCCTTCTCTGTTTTTACGTATGTTTTTGCTTCTCTTCCCTTATGTTCATCTGTTTTTTATCTTAAATTCCACATATGAATGAAATCACATGATATTTGTCTTTCTTTGACTAATTTCGCTTTGCATAATACACTCCAGTTCCATCCATTTTGTTGCAAATGGCAAGATTTCATTCTTTTTGATTGCCAAGTAATATTCCACTGTGTATATACCACATCTTCTTTATCCATTCATCAGTCAGTGGACATTTGGACTTTTTCCATACTTCGGCTATTGTCGATAGTGCTGCTATAAACATTGGGGTGCATGTGCCCCTTCAAATCAGCACTCCTGTATCTTTTGGATAAATACCTAGTAGGGTAATTGCTGGTCATAGAGTAGTTCTATTTTTAATTTTTTGAGGAACTTCTATACTCTTTTCCAGAGTGGCTGCACCAGTTTGCATTCCTGCCAGCAGTGCAAAAGGAGTTCTTAATTTTAGCCATTCTGACAAGTCGTATCTCAATTGTTTTGTATCTTAAATTTTTGATTTGTATTTCCCTGATGATGAGTGATGTTGAGCATCCTTTCATGTGTCTGTTAGCCATCTGGATGTCTTCTTTGGAAAAGTGTCTTCATGTCTTTTGCCAATTTCTTCACTGTATTATGTGTTTTTTGGGTGTTGAGTTTGAAAAGTTTTTTATAGATTTTGGATACTAACCCTTTATCTGATATGTCATTCGCAGATATCTACTACCATTCCGTTGTTTGCCTTTTAGTTTTGTTGATTGTTTCCTTACTGTTCAGAAGCTTTTTATTTGATGAAAAATGATGTAGTAGAAAATTAAGTCTTGCTTTAATATTCTGCAACAGCTAGTGGAAAATTGTGAATAATTAATTGTGAATTAATTAATTTATTTACTGATGAACTCCCAGTAGTTCATTTTTGCCTTTGTTTCCCTTGTCCCTGGAAAAATGTCAAGTAAGATGTTGCTGTGGCTGAGGTCAAACAGGTTGTTGCCTGTTTTCTTCTCTAGGATTTTGATGGCTTCCTGTCTTATGTTGAGGTCTTTCATCTGTTTAGAGTTTATTTTTGTGTATGGTGTAAGAAAGTGGTCCAGGTTCATTCTTCTGCATGTCCCTGTCCCAGTTGTCCCAACACCATTTGCTGAAGAGACTTTCTTTTTTCCATTGGATATTCTTTCCTGCTTTGTCAAAGATTAGTTGGCCATATGTTTCTAGGTCCATTTCTTAGTTCTCCATTCTGTTCCATTGATCTATGCATCTGTTTTTGTGCCAATGCCATACTGTCTTGATGATTACAGCTTTGTAATACAGCTTGAAGTCCAGCTTTGGTTTTCTTTTTCAGGATCGCTTTGGCTATTCGGGGTCTTTTCAGGTTCCATACAAATTTTAGGATTGTTTGTTCTGACTCTGTGAAGAATGCTGGTGTTATTTTGATAGAGGTTGCTTTGAACATGTACATCGCTATGGGTAGTATTGACATTTTAACAACATCTGTTCTTCCAATCCGTGATCATGGAATGTTTCTCCATTTTTGTGTGTGTGTTCTTTAATTTCTTTCATAAGCTTTCTATAGTTTTCAGTATATAGATTTTTCACCTGGTTAGGTTTTTTTGGGTTTATTCCTAGGTATTTTATGGTTTTTGGTGCAATTGTAATTGGGATTGATTCCTTGATATCTCTTCCTGATACTTCATTATTGGTGAATAGAAATGCAACCTATTTCTGTACATTGGTTTTATATCTTCTGACTTTGCTGAATTGATGGATCAGTTTTAGCAGTTTTTTGGTGGAATCTTTTGGGTTTTTCACAGAGTATCATGTTGTCTGCAAAGAGTGAAAGTTTGACTTCCTCCTTGCTGATTTGATTGCTTTTCACTTTTTTGTGTTGATTGCTGAGGCTAGGACTTCCAACACTATGTTTAATAAGAGTGGTGAGAGTGGACATCCTTGTCGTGTTACTTACCTTAGGGGTAAAGCTCTCAGTTTATCCCCATTGAGGATGATATTTGTGGTGGGTCTTTTGTATATGGCCATTATGATCTTTAGATATGATCCTTCTATCTCTACTTTCTTGAGGGTTTTTATCAAGAAAGGATGCTATATTTTGTCAAATGCGTTTTCTGCAACTATTGAGAGGATCATGTGGTTCTTATCCTTTGATGTGTCACATTGATTGATTTGTAGATATTGAACCAGCCCTGCATCCCAGGAATAAATCCTACTTGATAGTGGTAAATAATTCTTTTAATGTATTGTTAGATTTGGCTTGCTGGTATTTTGTTGAGGATTTTTGTATCCATGTTCATTAGGGATACTGGTCTATAGTTCTCCTTTTCAGTGAGGTCTTTGTCTAGTCTTGGAATCAAGGTAATGCTGGCCTTGTAGAATGAGTTTGGAAGTTTTGCTTCCATTTCTATTTTTTTGGAACAGCTTCAAAAGAATAGGTGTTAACTCTTCTTTAAATGTTTGGTAGAATTCCCCTGGAAAGCCATCCAGCCTTGGACTCTTGTTTGTTTGGAGATTTTTGATTACTGACTCAATTTCTTTACTGGTTATGGGTCTGCTACAATTTTCTATATATTTTTTAATTTTTAAATTTTTAAAATACTTTTTAAAAATGTTTATTTATTTTTTAAAAAGAGAGAGACAGAGACAGAGACAGAGTGTGAGCAGGGGAAGAAAGAGAGAGAGGAAGACACAGAATCCGAAGCAGTTTCCCCTCTGAGCTGTCTGCACAGAGCCAATCCAGGAGTCAACCTTGTGAATTGCGAGATCATGACCTGAGTCATAGTTGGATGGGCTACCATCTGAGCCACCCAGGTGCCTCTGTTCCAATTTTCCATTTCTTCCTGTTTCAGTTTTGGTAATTTATATATTTCTAAGAATTTGTCCATTTCTTCCAGATTGCCCACTTTGTTGGCATATAATTGCTAATAATAGTCTCTTATTATAGTTTGTATTTCTGTGGTGTTGGTTGTGATTTCTCCTCTTTCATTTGTAATTTTATTTGGGTCCCTTCCTTTCTCTTTTTGATCAGTCTGGCTAAGGGTTTATCAATTTTGTTAATTCTTTCAAAGAACCAGCTTCCATTTTCATTGATCTGTTCTATTGTTTTTATTTTATTTTTTAATTTTTTTTTTATTTCTACATCATTGATTTCTGCTCTAATCTTTATTATTTCCCTTCTGCTGGTTTTGGGCTTTATTTGCTGTACTTTTTCTAGGTCTTTTAGGTATAAGATTAGCTTGTGTGTTTGAGATCTTTCTTCCTTCTTTAGGAAGGCCTGGAATGCTATCTCCTTCCCTATTATGACAGCCTTTTCTGCATCCCACAAGTTTTGGGCTGTCGTGTTTTCATTTTCATTGGCTTCCGTGTACTTTTTATTTCCTCTTTAATTTCTTGGTTAACCAATTCATTCTTTAGTAGGATGTTCTTTAATCTCCAAGTATTCATGGTGTTTCCAATTTTTTTCTTGAGGTTGGTTTTTAATTTCATAGTGCTATGGTCTGAAAATATGCAAGGTATGATTTCAATCTTTTTTGTACTTTTTAAGTCTGACTTGTGACCCAGTAGGTGATCTCTTCTAAAGAATGTTCCATGTGCACTTGAGATGAATGGATATTCTGCTGCTTTAGGATCAAATGTTCTGAATATATCTGTTAACTCCATCCAGTCCAGAGTGTCATTCAAAGCCATTGTTTCCTTATTGATTTTCCGCTTACATGATCTGTCCATTGCTGTAAGTGGGGTGTTGAATTCCCTTACTATTATGGTATTATTATCAATGAGTTTCTTTATATTTGTGAGTAAACACAATTCCACATTGGGGGCATAAAGATTTATAATTGTTAGATCTTCTTGTTGGATAGACCCCTTAATTATGGTATAATGGCCTTCTTCATCTCTTGTTACCATCTTTATTTTAAAATCTAGTTTGTTTGACATAAGTATGGCTACTCCAGCTTTCTATTGATGACTATGAGCATGACAGATGGTTCTCCATTCCCTTACTTTCAATCTGCAGGTGTCTTTAGGCCTAAAATGGGTCTATTGTAAGCTGCATATAGATGGGTCTTATTTTCTGATCCATTTTGTTACCCTGTGTCTTTTGATTGGAGATTTTAGTCTATTGACATTTAGAGTGTGTACTGAAAGGTATGAATTTAGTGCCATTGTGTTGCCTGTAGAATTGGTGTTTCTGGTGATGTTCTCTGGTCTTTTATAGTCTTTGTTGCTTTTGGACTTTTCTGTTTTATTTTGTCTTTTCTCCACTGAAAGAGTTCCCCATAAAATTTCTTGCAGAGCTGGTTTAGTGGTCATGAACTCCTTTAGTTTTTTTTTGTTTGGGAAACTTTTTATCTCTCCTATTTTGAATGACAGCATTGATAGGTAAAGAATTCTTGGCTGCATATTTTTCCATTTTAGCACATTGAATATATCCTGCCACTCCTTCCTGACCTGCCAAGTTTTTGTGGATAGGTCCGCTGTGAACCCGATCTGTCTTCTCTTTTAGGTTAAGGACTTTTTTTTTCCCTTGCTGCTTTCATGGTTCTTTCCTTGTCTGTATATTTTCTGAATTTGACTATGATATGTCATGGTGATGGTCGGTTCTTGTTGAATCTAATGGAAATTCTCTGTGCTTCTTGGATTTTGATGTCTCCGTCCTTCCCCAGAAGAGGAAAGTTTTCTGCTCTAATTTGCTCACATAAACTTTTTTTTAAAATTTTTTTTTAACGTTTATTTATTTTTGAGAGACATAGAGACAGAGCATGAGCAGGGGAAGGGCAGAGAGAGAGGGAGACACAGAATCCGAAGCAGGCTCCAGGCTCTGAGCCGTCAGCACAGAGCCCGATGCGGGGCTCAAACTCACAGACCGTGAGATCATGAACCGAGCCGAAGTCGGCCGCCCAACCAACTGAGCCACCCAGGCACCCCATGCTCACATAAACTTTTTGACCCCTTTTCTCTCTCTTCATCTTCTGGGATTCCTTTTATTTTCATTTAATTTCTTTTTAATAAATCACTGAGTTCTCTAAGTCTTGTACCATGATCTTTTGCCTTTGTATCCCTCCTTTTTTCTGCTTCATCATCCTCCATAATTTTATTGTCTATATCACTGATTTGCTGCCCTGCTTTCTCCATCATTGCTGTTGTGGTTCCCATTTGGGATTGCATCTCAATTATAGCATTTTAAAATTTTGTCCTGACTAGAAAGGGATTCTATGCTTTTTTTTCAACCCCAGCCAGTATCCTTATTATCATGGTCCTGAGTTCTAGTTCAGACATCTTACTTATGTCTGTGTTGATTAAGCCCCTGGCTCTCATTTCTTCCTGTTCTTTCTGTTGGGATGAATTTCTTCGATTTGCCATTTTGGAAGAAGAAAATAATTAATAAAATAAAAAATAGAAATTAAAAAAATTAGAAACAAAACAGAAAATCAAATAAAGGAAGCTAGATCCTAGGTGTGTTGGTCTGCTTATTGAAAGAAGCTTCATAAAATAGGGAATCTCTCTGCTCCTCCCCAGCTCTTGCTCTGTCTCCCTCTCTCTCAAGAATAAATAAACATTTTTAAACAATTTACAAAACACACAAACAAAAAAACTCAAAAAACAAAAACCAAAAAAACAGGAGAGCTGGGTGGGTCAGTCTGTTAAGCATCCAATTTTAGCTCAGGTCATGATCTCGTGGTTTGTGTGTTCGAGCTCTGATTCAGGCTTTGTGATCACAGCTTAGAGCCTGGAGCCTGCTTTGGATTCTATGTCTCCTTCTCTCTGCCCCTCCTCCGTTCATGCTCCGTCTTTCTATCTCTCTCTCTCTCTCTCTCTCAAGAATAAATAAACAATAAAATACTTTTACAAAAAATAAAATAGAGAAAATAGGGGAAAAATAAAAAAAACAGTAAGAAAAAATTTTAAATTAAAAAAATTATGTAATAAAATAGAATAAAATGAAATAAAGGAAATGAAATAGCGTAAAACATTTTAAAACTAAAAAATAAATTAAAAAAAATAAAATTTTCTTTTTCTGTATCCAAGAAAGAAAAAAGAAAAGAAAAAGAAAACAATTTAAGAAACACAGAAGCAAAGAAAATCAACAAATAAATGAACCATTAAACAGACTGAAACCCAAATGTAGTTACATCCAGTTTCCCCTAGAACTGAAACTATGAAGCCCCCTTTAGTCTGTACAGTACGCAGGTGATGTTACTTGTGCTGGTCTTCCAGGGAATGTGCTTGGAGGGCACAGTTAGGAGGGGCTTGGTGTAATAGCTCCATTCTCCAGTAGGCACTGATTAGCTTACTGGGGTGGATCGGTTTGGCCCCATGCTCATGCAAGTATATGTCTGCATGGGAGAGGTGGAGGTGGCTTCACCCACTTCCTAGTCTCTGGTACAGGAACTTTACTCTCTGACCAATCCACGATCAAGCATCCCTGCTTTGTCTCAGGCGTCTGTCCACTTCCCGCCTGTACTCTGTTCATGTCCAAGCCATCCACCTGCCAGGTGGCACCTCCCTCCAGAGTTTTATCTCAGATAAAACACAACCCCACACTTCAAAGAGCCCTGAATCTTGGGCCCCCACTGATTTTCTGGAGGAGGGTCTCACTGAGCAATGACTGGATGCCAGCTTGCCCCAGAAGACATTCGTGTAATCACTTAGTGGCAGAGTTTCAGAGATTATGGCAAATCATAATACATACCCATAACCAGATTTCACCCCACTCTGATTTGTTTGTCCTGATACCAGCAAACATGGCTGCTCTCTGGGGTCCACTGGGACCTTTGTTGTGGGGAGGCCTTATGGCCTCTACCAAATGCACTGCAAGTGGGGAACCACTTCTCCCCATGTGGCTCACAGACCCTTCAGACCCCACTATCTACTCCCGGGGATTTGTTCTACTTCCTCACCAGAGCACTTCCAGGCCCTGAGATCTGGAACTTCACACTCTCTGCTCTGCTGTTTATAGAATCCTGGTGGTAGTGAAACCCTCAACTTTCTTCCCATCAATGGTTTTGGAGAACAGATTTCTTGTTCAGTCCCCTGCGAGTGTTTTCACTTTTTCTCTTTCTTTCAGGTACTTTTGGGGGAGTGCTTTTCCTGCAGGATCCCAATGTGCTGCACTCTCCCCCTTTCTCTTTCTCTGTTCTCTCTCTGCAATAACAGCTCCCTCCCCTCTGGGGCTTTTCTTTCCTCCAGTGCACCTCTCCACATGGCATATCTGCTGAGTTCTGTGGCTCAAGTTATGCAGTTTGTCGAGTTAATCCTCAAATCAATTTCCTAGGTGTGCAAAACGGTTTGGTGCTGATCTAGCTGCATTTCAGGGATGCAATGAACTCAAGGTCTCCATGCTGCTATGCCATCTTAACTCCTCTCCCCAAATTTTGCTTTTTATAACTGATCACTGGTAGCTATATTGTTATTTATCTTTGAGAAACAGATTGGTTTTAAAGAAAAGAGTCTTTCCAAGCATAGCTTGCTGCTTTTTCTTACCATTTGCATTCAACAGAAACATGTTAAATACATACCCATGAGTTGAATTAATTACCTGGACTATTCTTCTTAATCCTCATGAATTATTTCTAGGAAGAAGAATTGTATTGTGTAAGTAAAATACAAACATTTAAGTATAAGTAACTTCTGTTATAAATAATTTTTAGTGATTCTGTTGTCAAATAATTTTGGTGATCAGAGAATCATGTGAACTTAAGAAGTTTGTAAAATGATTGCCTAATTATAATTATTTTTTTCTGCAAGTTAGAAATAAGAATGCGTTCAACTAGCTAAGCCATATGACAGTTAAGTATTGTGGCTCTTTTCACTTAGCTGGCCTTTCAGTCTATTTATTCCAGAGATGCAATTAGAGCCTGTGAAGGCCTCTGAAAAAGCAAGGGCCTGTATAGATTTCAGGAAATAAAAAATTTGCATAACAATACAAATTCTGCCAGCACATGGGGCAGACTGAAGTCATCACTTTCCAGCTGTCATTACTATATGGAATCAGCTAAATCTTATCATTTGACTGTGGCTTTAGTGTATTTTCAAATGAAATATAAGGCAGCCAGGATTTACAATCAGAAGGTGTCAGCTTTTCAGACAGATTTGACAATAGCATTTCATTTACACTGTGATCCACTTTTTCACTTTGTAAGGTGCAAATCAAACCAAAATTGGAAGCCAGCCTAGATACTTTTTTTTTTTTTTAAGTAATCTCTTCACCCAATGTAGGGCTCAAACTCATACCCCCTGAGATTGAGTGCCCCTCCAGCCAACGTACTTTTTTCTTTTTTAATGTTTATTTATTTTTGCGAGAGAGAGAGAGACAGAGAGCAAGCAGGGGAGGAGCATAGAGAGAGACACACACAGAATCCATAGCAGGCTCCAGGCTCTGAACTGTCAGCACAGAGCCCAACATGGGGCTTGAATTCAAGAACTGTGAGATCATGACCTGAGCCGAAGTTGGATGCTTAACTGACTGAGACACCCAGGCGCCCCCAGCAAAGTACTTTTAAACCAGTTTTAACTATCTTTAATGTAAAAATTGAATAATTACAAGTTGCTTTCTCTGACTGACTTATTTTGGTTAGCATAATACATTCTAGTTTCATCCATATTGTTGCAAATGGAATTAAGGAGGGCACTTTTGGAGCTCCTGGGTGACTCAGTCGGTTAAGGATCTGACTTTGGCTCAGGTCATGATCTTGCAGTCTGTGAGTTCGAGTCCTGCATCAGGCTCTGTGTTGACAGCTCAGAACCTGGAGCCTGCTTCGGATTCTGTGTCTCCCACTCTCTCTGCCCCTTCCATGCTCATACTCTGTCTCTCTCTGTCTCTCAATAATAAGTAAACGTTTTAAAAAAAAAAAGGAGGGCACTTTTGAGGATGAGTACTGGGGTGTCATGTGTAAAAGATGAATCATTGGGTTCTACTCCTGAAACCAAGACTACACTGTATGTTAACTAACTTGAATTTAAATGCTTTCTTTTAAATTTTATTTATTTTTGAGAGAGAGAAAGAGCAGGGGAGAGGCAGAAAGAGGGAAACCAAGAATCTGAATCAGGCTCCAAGCTCTGTACTGTCAGCACAAAGCCCAATGTGGGATTCAAACCCATGAACCGCGAGATCATGACCTGGAACAAAGTCAGACACTTAACTGACTGAGCCACCCAGGCACCTCTAACTTGAATTTAAATTAAAAAAAAAAAAGAATATAATTTGCTAACCCCCTTTCAGCTGCCTCCTCTCTGCACTCATCTGTGGAAATTCTTTGAGATCATGAATCAGCATCTTCCTGCCAAGTAGCTCAACATAGGCTTTGGGATCAAACCATCTGCCTTCTAATCCTTCCTGCTGAGAGGCATAGGGCAAATTCCTCTGTACCTCAACTTACTCATTTATAAAAATGGAATGACAATAATGCCATACATCACAGAATTATGGAGCATTCCATAACATAATAAATATACTGGGGATTTGCATAGTGTAAATGAGTACAAATCAACATGTGTTTGATGTGCAGTTGTGCAAAATGGCAGATCTATGTGCTTACAGCACCCCAAGGTACAAATAAGCATTCACTTAGTAGTCATTTTTCTGTAGAATTTATAATCTCTCTTTCATGGAACTTTAGCTTTCTTGAATGTTACTTTTCTGTTTCTCTTTCCATAACTGTTTAATTTTATCTTTTACCTTTAACTCTGATGTTTCCCAAAGCTCATATACATCATTATGATCTGCTTTTCTCTACTCCATCAAGTTTGGTCTTTTATGCACAGCTAGAATTAAAGACTATAGATAAACTGAGATTGAGGTTAAGAATGAGATACAGAATAAAATCAAGAAGTCTTGGTGGTCTCCAAATCTGATTATATTTTAGAGTTATCTGATGGGACAATTAAACAGATTCCCAGGCCCACCCCAGACCTACAGAATTGTAGCATTTGGTGTGAGGGTCTGGAAACATGGATCCCTAAACAGTTTTTAAGATATGTCAGCTGTTAAGCCAGATTTGTGAACTAAAGTTGGAACCAATGAGAATATCAGCATTAGTGTTCCACATCAAAGTGGAAGATCCAAGTCTAAGAGCGGATGGGTCAGAGACGGCAGGTAGAATGTGGAGTCCAAGTTGAATGTCAGCCAGGAGCTGGAGAAACCTATCCATTCATGATCCTGCTCTATGCCCCATGCTACTCTCCTCTTCATGTCTCTATCATGACTGTACCACACAGTGTAGACTATGGTCTTGAGCTTATATGTCTTATTCAACTGTAAGACTCATGAAGGCAGACTTAGTGTCAAGAATTCATCCTTGAATCTCCATCATCTGTTCATAGCAATAATACAATGTGTTGTTTAAATGAATTGTTGAAACCTAAGCCAAGATAAGACAGTGAGTTTGGTTGCTATAAGGGACATGAACTAGCAGAAAGCAAGAAAGGGGAATTTGGTATAAGGATACAAGTTATCTCATGAAACAAGTCTGGGCCTTAGGTAGGGACTGGAACAAGAAGCTATATGGCCCACCAGGACTTCCACCTCTGCCTCGCTTTACATATTTGCTTCAGTAATTTCTTTCTGAAAACTGGTGTTCTCTGCTTCTCTGGTCTTCAAGCTTTATGTTTTGCAGTTCTAATTTCTCACCGACTAACGTACTGTCCATTCTAGTTCTAAATTTCTGGGATACAGTGACCAGGAATGACTGGCTTAGCTTGGGCCTAGGGTCCAAACCAGATTCAATGTCTGCTTGCCGAGGAGCAGGCATATGGGAGAAATTTGGGTGCTAGAGACCTACCCGCTCCTATGGACTAGAGAGGAGGTCAATTCCCAGTTGGGCAGAGTTAGACAAGCAGTCAGGAAAGAGAAGTTGACAATGTGTCAGAGAACTCGAGATTGAAGTACACGTAGACTGCCTCAAACAGGAAACATTTTACACACATCCCTCTGGAGGAGAATCCAATGTTAGCATTGCAGGGGATGGCCAGTGGGATCTGTTCTGTCGCAATAAGACTAGACTGAGTGTAAATCCCAGGTGGGGCATGTTCTTAGCCTCTCCATGCCTTGGTTTTTTTCATATGTAAAGTGAGGCTAATAATGGTTTCCAATCTATCTACATAATAAGGTTATTGTATCAGAGTAAGCAAAATAATGCATGTGAATGCTGTACACTTAGTTTAGCAGTTCACATTTCATGCTAAAAACATGTTAAATACTATTGTCGTTGTTATAGTAACATTATAACTGACAGATCCTGCAGTTCTTCTTGTGGAGATCATCACTTTTCATGATATAAATTCTGTGGCTTCCACATATTTATCTTAAGACTTGACCCAAGACTCCAGTTTCTTAACGTTGGTTGAATGCTGGACTTACAATCAGATGTCACTTCAAAATCAATCTCATGTTCTTTTTCTTATAACAATTTTACAGTTTCTTCCACCTGCTAATGTTCCCAGTTTCCATAGCCTCAATCTCTCTTTAAGCCTAGGAAAAAGTAAAAGCGACTAAGAATTAGTCACTTGATTTGAAGCCATCTTAGACTTCTCTCCTTTTCACCCCGAGTCATTCATGAATTTTTATTTATTTTTTTCATGTAATTACATTGACTAATAATGAACATTCACTGGGGGTTTACTACATGTCAGACCCTGCTTTAAGCACTTTTATAAGTATTCATTCATTGAATCTTCATAACAACTTTATGCATAGGTACTATCGTTATCCCCATTTACAAATCTGGAAACCAAGACTGAGGTGAAATGGTCTGTCTAGGGGTCACTCTGCTAGTAAGCCACAGACAGCATGCAATCTGACTCCAGAGGCATTGCTCCTAACCTCCATGTGACACGACTGCTCGGTGATGAATCTTCAATCTCTCTTTCCATTACTTACACCACCACTTGGGCAGTGGCACGTTACTTCACCTCTGTTATTATCATGGATTCCTAAGTTGATCTTTGTGACTTTGCATTTTGTCATACAATTTGTATACTGCTGCTAGATTGCTCTTTCTTAAACACTGCTTTTACCATGTCATTCCTTTGTTCAAAATTCTTCTTTGGCTCCTTGTGGCCTAAGATGTATAACATAATTTCCATCCTATGGGTGCCTGGGTGCCTCACTTGGTTGAGTGTCTGACTCCTGATTTCAGCTCAGGTCTTGATCATCACAGGGTCATGGGATAAAGCCCTCCACTGGGCTCTGCACTGAGCGTGGAGCCTCCTTAAGATTCTTTCTCTCTCTTTCCCTCTGCCCCTCTCCCCTGCTCATGCACACATGCCCTCTCTCTCTTTCTCTCTCTCTTAAAGTAAAAGAAACAAAAAGCCCCAAAAGCCAAAAAACTTCCATCTCAGCTTTTTAGGCTTTTTTTTTTAATTTTAATGTTTATTTATTTTTGAGACAGAGAGGGACAGAGCATGAGTGGGGGAGGAGCAGAGAAAGAGGGAGACACAGACTCAGAAGCAGGCTCCAGGCTCCCAGCTGTCAGCACAGAATCCGACGCGGGGCTCGAACTCACGGTCCTCGAGATCATGACCTGAGCCAAAGTCGGACGCTCAACCGACTGAGCCACCCAGGCGCCCCCTTTTTAGGCTTTTGTAGTCTGATCCTATGGTATCTATTCAATCCCCTCCCCTCCTATCCCATATTTATTATTCCGTTCAGGCTCATCTTTTCACCATCCCCACAAACATGCAAATCATTTCTACTTCTGTGACTTTATTCATTGCTACTGGTCTAAATTTCACCTATCCATCTCAAAATGTCATGGCTCTAATCTCAACTGAAAGTGACCTTTCCTTCCCTGGAGCTCATAACACTTTATTTGTAACCCTCTTATGATATCATGTTCTGCTTTGTATTAAGTAATTTTTGTACTTTTCTTATTTCTCTTCCTGCTCACCAGTTAGCTTGTTTGAAGACGAGACCATTTCACTAAACCTTGTATCCCCTGCAGTGCTTCTTTCAATGCAGAACACGTAACAGGTGATCAATAAATAGCTACCGAATTTAACAGAATTCTAGTTTCATTCACCCAAAATGTTTTTCTTTGCTTTTTGTTTTATTCTAATCTTCACACCATTTACAGGCAGAGTCAGGTTGTTGACACATGGGATTTTTTTGCCAGTCCCTTTTGAAATGCTGTCTTTAATTCCAGGACTAGGCCTTCTCAAAGGACAAATCCCTAGGGGGAGCATGGGAAAGGAGTGGGATTGCAAAATACAGATCCCTGGCCAGAAATGATTTTACAGACTTGGCCCTAGGTCTGCTTCCACAGTGCATGTCAGGACAAAAAGCCATTCTGCATGTACCTGGTATGGTTTAAAAATGAGGGTAATATATCACAATCATGACGCAACAATGAATGCCTAGGGCATCTCCCCAGATGACATGAAGCCTGGCAGTAGGATCTTAAAAAATCAATTAAAAATACTGTTTATATACTATGAGAGTGACTCGTACATACCATATAGCCAACATGGCAGAGACCAAAAATATTTCAACCTCTTGAAGAGAAGCGTAATCTACTGAGAGAAAGGGGGAAGCTGGATAAGCAGGCATCTCTATTATGTTGTGGATGAGGATGCAATACTTGATGAGGGCAGATGGTAGAATGGCTTTGCAGACCAGAAGAGCTCCAAGGTTTGCCACCCTGGATGCAATCTGTAGTGTTATTATCCAGAAAAATGGGAGGTATGTGTACAGTATGCACAGAATATGGTCCTTAACAACTCTTCCTGGTCTTGCTTCTAGCTGGAGAGAGGGAAAAGGATTGGCAGATGTAACCAAGGGATAACCGATGTTTCCTTGGGCCAAAGAGTGAATTCAGCATTACACTGGGCAGTAGCCAAGTGGTAGATTTTTCTTTATTAATATTGTATATGTATTTATTTGCCATTTCATTGGCATATATACTTAAAAAGTGTTTTGTTTCAAATGCAGGTGATCCAAAGAAATTTGATCCGAATTTCAAAGGGCCTGTTTCCAAAAGGTAAGCGATTCTTTTCTTGGAAACATATTCTTTAACAAACACAGAAAGCTTATCTTCAGTACCATTTTCTGGTCAATGGAGAATTATGCCTGTTATGAAGGGGAAATGACTTATTTTTTTTTCCCTAAATGTCACCTTCTTTAATAGAGAAAATACAGAGAACAAATTTTTCCATGAGTCATGAATATCCTCTACTATTCATCAAATGAACTGCCTTAAATTATTGACCAAAGAGTTTGTGTTTCCCGAAAAGAGAAGCCTAAAAATGCTTTATAAGATTTAACCACTTTGTAGAGAAGCAAACACATTTGAATAGTTGTTTGATGCACCTGTTTACTGTGTGATTCACCATTGCAAATGCAAAGTTGCTATGCCAACTTCTTCCACACTAGGTATTTGTGTTACACAGCTTCCCAAAGCAGAGAGCTTTCTTAGAGATAACCATTCACCAAGGCATCATGGAAGCTTTAGGATATTTTAGACTGCTCTAGGGAAATACGTACTTGTCTCAACTGGTGCTTCTTTCTCTAAGTTGTATGGCATTTAAAAACTATCCAGTAATTCATAGGCATCTTTTATTATTATTTTTACCCCCTATTCCTAGGCTTCCTGCTAATCAAAAAAAAAAAAGAGTTTTTAGGGTAGAATATGTAAAAATGAGGAGAAAATTATGCTGTTGGCAGCTGGGTTTTGCTTAGCTTTCACCTTGATCTCTGGCAGTTTTATGTCATAACAAACTGTTAGGTGAAATAATGATCAGCATGTTTGTTTGCACTGCCCACCATCAGCCTGTACATTAGCATTTACTGTCATGTACCTATAATATTCCGGCTTTAAACAAATGTGTATTCAGTTTATTATAATGCTGTAAAAAGCCAGGTCATTTGTTTGGGGTTACTTCTTTGAAGGTGTACCAATGCCTTCTTTAGAGTAAGTCTGAAATCTCTTGTTCTTTCCATGGTAACACCATGAATACATTCTGCTGTCCAGTATACAAACAGCCTCTTTCAGTATGTAGTTGGCTTTTACTGCCTTGCATTCATTTTCCAGTAACTAATTTGTGATCATCGAATCTAACTTATTGGCCTTAAGGGACCACTAGATGTAATCTATATTCAATAGTATAGTAGTAGTAGTAGTAGTAGTAGTAGTAGTAGTAGTAGTAGCAGTAATAGTAGAAGTACTATAGTAGTAGTAATGAGAATAATAATAAAAATTGCAGTCACAATTGGACAGACAAAATAGAGATTATAGGTGTGCCTTTTCTAGCCATAGAGAAGAAAGCAGTGTTAAGCCTGCCTGGCTTTAGGGATAGGAAAGGAGATGAGATCTGTCTTCAGTTATTTAGAATTTAATGATGGAACCACGTAGTCCAGGTAAAATCTAAACAATTGTGATAACCACTGTGAGGAAAGTAATTTATTTTTACTGAAGGCCTTTCGTGGTGCCCTAGGCACCTCAAAGGCCTTCTAAGGTGAAATGGTCATTATGTGGGCATACTTACCCCACTCTTCAATCTAAGAACAGGGGAGTATGTTGTAAAACCACAGGAGCTTAATGACAGGAAGACACAGTTAGCCCATTTGTAACTTTTCAGGCTGCAGGGTTTTATAATGTCCTTCCTGGAAAAATAGAGTGTTTAAAGAGCAAATGAGAAACCCCAAATTCTTCACATTACCTCTGGCAGCAGGGCCAGTTTTAATAACATCTTTTGCTTACAGATATCACTTCCCTTCTGAAAGATCCAAAGTTTTATCAGATATCCAGGCCAATTCTTACAGCATTCTCTGCTTGTCAGTCAACCATCTTCTATACACCTCTTGCAGTTCACAAGGACATCATTTTGTCCCCTTTATTCAACAGAATTTTTTAAAGGTTGTTTTGCATTGGGTTGAGATTGTGGGCTTGGTAAAAATGACAGTGTCTAGCGTCCTTGGCAGTACATTAGGTAACGTACATGAATGCACATAGAAAACAAAGACATAAGTCTCTTTTATAAGAGGCTACATGAGAAATTTGTCTTGTAATTTAGAACTAAGAAAAATTTTCATTTAATGGAGAATTAGTATACTGTCTTCTGTTATATAAAGAGAACTGTGTAATTCACCATATTTTCCCTTTTGTACTGAATCATAGAAGGCCCCCTGATAAATTCAATTTCAATGCCAGCAGCTACATTAGCCTTTGAGTCAAGAATTTCTTTTTGGGAGTTTGAATTTCTATTTCTATTTTAATAACTCTACTGCACCCAGGTGTTTTAAGTCATTTCATTTAAGATTTTTTTTTCTGGAAAGAGGCAGCGTATAGGTAGACAGGTAAATAGAAATAAAAGGCCTACATATTCCATAACCGCCTTTTTTCCTCTATATTCAAAATAGATGAAGAACATATGACACTTACTAATCAAATTGGTAGGTTTCACAATGCTGAAAATAACTATTGTTATAAAGGGTAGAAAATCTATCTGAAATGTAATAAGATGCAGTTATTTCTACCCGAAGCATTAAGCAGAGGTGGCAAATTCACTGTCTCTCAAGATGAGAGAGAAGCATTCATTACCGATGTGGTAGAGGGGATTCATTCACATAAAGAAGTTGGATTAAATGACCTCTAAGTCCTTTGCAATCTTGAAATTTCAACACTGTGATTCATCTCTTAATGCCAAAATATAGAAGGAAGAGTCCAGCTTCTGGCTTAAGTGACACACATGGAAAGCACTGTACTGATGCCCTCTTGTGAATTCTAACGTGCCGTTATCAAGTAGACATCTCAAGTTATTGTGAGAACACAATGTTGTTTCCTAAATCTATGCAGTTCTCATATTGGCTACCTGTTGAAATAATTGGTATGCTTTTTGTCATACCGATTACGACATCATTTATTTTTATTTCTCTTAATTTCCTTTTACATTTTGAGACTGAAAGTTTTCAAAGGGAGTGCTATGGATATAGCTTTTTATTTCAAACTATGTTACAAATCAAAATGGTTTATAACCTCCTCTCTTCCCTCATATTCTCTCCAGTAGAGGTTTATTGTCTCGCACTCTCCTCAAACTGATTTTGAGAAGGTTACCAGGTGCAATGGTTAGTGTCTTTTGGTTTAACTTCACAGCAGCATTTGGCAAAGGTGACCACTCTCTACTTTTTAAAATGCTCTTTTCTTTTGGCCTCCTTGACATCATACTCAGCTGAAGCTTCTTTCACCTCATTGGCTTCTACTTTTCAGTTTCCTCAGTCTTTGTTTGATCTCCAAATGTTGGAACCACAGGATTTGGTCCTTGGCCTTCTCTTCTCTTTCTCTCATCTATTTTTAGAGTAGGCCAATAACTTTAAATATTATCTGTATGTCAATGACTGCCAAGCTTAGAATTGCTACCAATGACCCTTCCATTGACTTCCATGTTTCTATATTTAGCTGCCTACTTGACATCTGTTTTTGTATTCTCAATGTAATTAGGCCCAGCTGAACTCTTGATTCTTACTCCAGACCCAAAGATCTAAAACCTCCTGCCTCAGTCTTTTCTATCTTAGAAAATAACACCAATATCCATCAGGTTACAGATCCTTGGTTTCTTTTTGATTTTCTCATCTCCTGTATTCACTCTAGTAGGAAGTCTTATTGGCTATAGCTCCACAATATATCGCCAAGCCAACTGTTTCTCCATCTTTTCCTGTTACCACCTTCATCTATGACGTTATACATTCTGCCTAAACTTTTGCACTGGAATCTAGAATGGTCTTCTTTCACTCCTGCTTCTCTTAAATCCATTATCCACTCAAGACCCTGAGTGAACTTTCGAATCTTGGGTGAAATTATGCCTCTCTTCTACTTATATATTTTCAATAGCTTCCCATAGCACTTTGATTAAAACTCAAACTTGCTGGGCCTTATGTGAGTGCCTTCTGTGTAGCTCACTGACCTTATCTACTATCACTCCTTGTTGTTTAATCTCTCATTGTAGCTATACTTGGTTTCTTCCCATTTTTTTGAACAGTCTAAACTTGCATCCTTCTTGGGGACTTTGTGTTTTTTGTTCCTTTGCCTGAAATATTTTGCTTCCAGACTTTTGCATGGCTGGCTCGCTCTTCTAGTCCTGCTCCTGCCATTGCCCAAGAAGCCATACTGACAATCCAGTCCTGCAGCCACACACACTCTCCTCTTTTTTTTTTTAATAGTTTCAAGTTTTAAATTGCAGCTAATTAACATAGTCACTCTCTTCTACATCATTTAATTGTATTTACTTTGTATTTGTTATCAGTATTGAAAACCTGCTTTATTCATTTCTTTGCTTACATAATTAATGCCCTGTCTAGAGTATCATATCAGTGAAAATCAAGAACCTTGTATGTTTTGTTCATCGCTCTACCCCCCAGTCTTAGAAAGTCCCTGACACATGCATTTTTTGGATGATTAAATGTACTATCATCCTAGCTTCAAAACTGAAGACATACTGGAAAAGATAGAAGCTAGTTGGAATGAAGGTAGGGCACCATTTAGAAGACTATTTCAGTAATCCACCTGAGAAATGATTAAAACCTGGACTAAGGCAATGGCCCTCAGATAGAAGAAATTTAAGAGGTAATGCAAAGGCAAAACCTTTAAGGCTTTAGGACTGATCGTATGTTGGGGGTTGAAGAGAGAATCTAGCATGACTGTGTCCAATGACCAGATGGATTGTGGTTACAATCACCAAAGTAGGGAACGCATGAGGAAAAGCAGTATGGTTATGAAAAGCTGAGAAAACCACGTGTTTAGATTTTTAAAGGTTGAATTTGGGATACCCATGGCATATCCAGTTAGGAATATTTAGTAGAAAGTAAGAAATATACTTCTGAGGCTCTTTTTTTTTTTTAATGTTTATTCAATTTTGAGAGATGGAGAAAGACAGAGCATGGGTGGGGAAGGGGCAGAGAGGTAGGGAGACACGGAATCCGAAGCAGGCTCCAGGCTCCGAGCTGTCAGCACAGAGCCCGACATGGGGCTCGAACTCACAGACTGTGAGATCATGACCTGAGCCGAAGTCGGCCGATTAATCGACTGAGCCAACCAGGCGCCCCTTCTGAGGCTCTTTGAAATATTGATATATTTATTTTAACTAAAAACATTTCTAAATAAAGAGGGAAATTTGAAAGAATATTAAAATCTAATAAAAAGTGTAAGTTTTCATTTCTGAGAAATACTCCCTAATCATCCCTAGCGTAAACTGCAGATACTTTCTCTGGTGCTTGCAGAGTACTCTGTGTGCTTATAATAGTGTGTTGTAGTTTGTTGTTTGCTTGGCTAACTCCTTAATTGAACCATGAGTTCTGCTAAGGAGAACTGCACATAGTGTACCTGTGAGTAAGTTTCAATCATGTTGCACCTCTTACTCAAGTTTCAGCAGTGAGTTCCCACTGCCTAAACATTAACATTATATTCACATCCTTACACAAATTTGTCTTAATATATCCGCCTAAACTACTCTCTCTCTCTTTCTCTCTCTCTCTCTCCCCCACCACTCTATCTCTTGGGTTTCAAAACCCTTGAATAAACTTTCTGTTGAACCAAACCAGTCCTGTATACTTCTGCAGAGTCTGAAAATTTATTAGGTCACTGTCCTGGAATTACAACAACAAAAACTCAGGGATGATGACTGCCACTAACATAGCTCACAAGAGATTGATGTATAAAACCAAAAGGCCAATACAGTAATTTACATTAAGAAATTTAATTGCTGAGCAGACCCGGTGTTCACGTTGGCATGACCAGCACATTGCTCCCTTTAGGCAAACTGCACGAGAAACTTAATTATCAAAAGATTGCTTGATGAGTGTACAGTTAGAACAATGGAATTGCATAAGTAGAACCTCTAGGTGCTGGCTGCCTATGGTGTCTATCAACACAATAGAATCTTCACATCAGTTTTACCTGCCTCCTTAACCTGGAGAGTGTGTGGAAGGGCAGAGCTATTTGATTATTATTTGTTATTCTCTTTAGATATGTTAATAAGTTTAATAAATTTAAAGTTAGGCTTGCAGGACTGGAAAGCATACAGTATCATTGAAGTGACTATGTATATCTCTGCTTAAATTATGTGTTGATTTCATAGTTTAACTCTCAGAAAGTAGTATTGTTTTCTATTCTCTCAAGTTTTGGGGAAGCGCCTGACTGTTACATAAAGTAGTAGTCTTCCTTGCTTAATGGCCCTGCTCAGGATCCACCTCTTCTGACCCTGGTCTCAGAGTGCCTTCCCTCCACTGAAATCCTGCAGCTTGCACTATAAATGATACATGCACTTGCTTTTTAACTCTTGGGCTCATGTATTGTTCTGTCATCTGACTTGTCATTCTCTTGGAGGACAGAGATCTGCATTCAGTATAAGTGTTATTAATGATTAGGGCTGGCTCTTCCCTGCCTCCCCTCACCACCTCAATATACCACTGGCTAGAGCACCTACTCCTTGGATGGAATTCTGCTTGTACAGAATGGAGTTATTTCTTTGATAGCTGTGCTTATAAATGTTAAGATTCTTTTAATCTGCATCTTTCAGGTGAACTTTTCTATGAAACAAACAAACAAACAAACAAACAAACAAACAAATTCCATCTCCATGTCCTGACAAGATAACATATAACCTTTATCATGGGATGCCTAGTGTAGCAATTTGGACCTTATTTTTTCAGACTTGGATCACAGGTCAAGCAAATGGTCACAACATTTTAATGGCTTTGTTCTAACACAAAATGAATGAGATAAACAGGATAAATTGAACTTTTTTACACTGGGAACTATAAATCTTTGACCTGCCTTGACATAGCATTCTTGGATCTGCACTGCACACACTGTCATGCCCTTTGTGGACACTTCATAAAAACTAATTGAATTGAAAATTGGTCTGAGGAGGATTTCATAAGCCCTGGTAATGCAAACAGCTCCGAGAACTCTGACACCATGTTCCTATTAGCTGATAGTTGCATTTAGGAATTTGAATTCCCATATTACATCAATGTCATCTGAAAAATGGTATAGAATTTGGATAGCTTCTCGGCAAGAGGTTTAAATATGACTTTAAAGTCCTAGAGTTCAAACCTATAAGTAAAGCTTTACTTGTGCCTGTATATGGTAACTGTTTTGCCTCAAATGTGGTAGTACTGTAGCCATTATTCAGCCTCTTCTGAGGTTTGTCCTTATATTAATCCATAGGTTCTATGTCACTTTGCTTCTTCCCCATTCCTGTTTTCCTTTATTCCTTAAACCAATATTTATAGTATATCTAACTCTATGATACGAATTATGCTAGTTGGTGATAATATAGATAGGATATCCTTGTCCTCAAGGAATTAGATAATAGAAGAAACAAACAACTGAAAAGACTTTATGGTTCAGTGTGGGAAGTACAAGCTATGGAAGAGAACAAAGGACCTGACTTTTAGCTGTGGATGTCTCATGTGGCTGCTATTCCAAAGATTAATATTTATTTTCATTCAACAAATATTTATTGTTCATATATTATTTTCCCAATATGCTCTAGGCATTACAGATACATTGATGAGCAAGATAGACAAGACCTCCGGATTTTGGAAAGGAAAAGAGACAGGCAGATAACATCTGAAAAATGAACATGATCGTTTCAGAAAGTGGAAACTGTGAGGAAGAGAACAATACAGGATGCTGGAATGATGGCTAGCTAGGGTGGGGGTGGGCTTTAATTTAGATTTTGTGGCCACAATAGACCTTTCTATAGAGCTGACAATTGAAATGAGACTTGAATAGTAAGGAGGAACTAGCTTTACAAAGATTGAGAACATAGCAATGCAGACAGAAAAATCACAAACATAAAGGGTTGAAGGCAGGAATAAGCTTAGCGTGTTCGAGGAGCAGAGTGAAGGCTGGCATGAGTGCAGTATGATGGAAGGGGAGAGGGTTGGGGAGTGGGTTGGTAGGTGATTCCTGCCAGCGTATTACAGCTTGTGTGTACAAGTGTGACAGAAAGCCATTGGAGAGTTTTAGGAGAGTGAGTTAATCTAATACATGTTCTTAAAACTCATTTTTACTGCTGAGTGGAGAATGACTTTTGAGTCCAAAAGCAGCAGCAGGGAGATCAATAGGAAGCTTTTACAGTCATCTAAGTAGAGGAGTCAGTGACTTGGACCACGGTGGTGATAGTGGAGAAGGGTAGGTGTGAATAGATTCAATATATGTTTTGATAGTAGAGGTGAGAGGTTATAGAAACAGAGGAGTCCATGATAACTGCTAGTTATGTAACTGGAACAACTTAGTGGATGATGATCCTCTATATGAAGAATGGAAAGATTAGGGGAGGGGCAAGTTTGCTGTTGCAGAGCTTCTGTTTTGACTGTGTTAAATTTGAGTTGCAGAATAAATATTCCTGTGATGATGCTATATGTGAGTCTGGAGCTCAGTGAAAAATAAAGTGAGGGCTGGATATAGAGAGTTGGGAGGGTCATTGGCATGGAGATAATATTTAAAGCCAGGTGTCTGGATGGGATAGCTTAGGAAGGTGAAGAAGATACCTAAGGACAAATTCTGGACTTGATAACATTTGAGGGAACGAGCACAGGAGACAGAAGAACACCCAGGGGGTTAGCAGAAAAGCAAGGAGAGTGCAACATTTTAGAAGCTAAATGTAGTATTATAAGAAGAGATGGATGGATGGATGGATGGACGGAGTCAACTGTGTTGATGGCTTTGGGAGGTCAAGCAAGATTAAAAACTAAGAAGTAACCATTGGATTTGGCAACACAAAAGTTATTAGTGACTTCATTATCTCAATTTCAGTGATGTAGTGGGCACTTAAGTCTTACTGGGGAGAGTTAGAGAATGTCGGGTGAAAGCCTGGAGGTGGCCATTAGAGACAACTCTTTCAATAAGTTTTATTTGAAGATGAGGTGAATCTGGGATCAAAGTACAGTATTCTAAAAATAGAAGATACTACAAGATGGTAGTGTGTAGCGCTGGAGATGATCCATGACACTGATGACGCAAGAGAAAGGGGAAATTATAGAAACAAAGTCCTGAAGATGGACTCTGGAACATGATCAGAGAGTGGCCTTAGGTAGGAACAGAGAGTCCTAGTCCATACTGTAAGACGGTAAGCAGGGAATAAGATGTGAATATTTTTGATGATGAGAAGAGGGAGATTCTTACTGCTTGCTTCTAATTTCTCAGTGAATTATGAGGTAAGGTCATTAGATAGGGCTGGGCTCATGGTGGCAGTAGAGGTGGTAGCAGGACCATGTGTATGAAGATTGAGAGGAGAGAGTATGAAATTATCATTTTGGAAAGTGAGAAGGTGAACATTATAAATTATTAATCCAGAATATATATATATATATATATATATATATATATATATTTTTTTTTTTTTTGCATTTCCCATATAGTTTGTTATTCTAGTCTTACAAAGATTTAAGGGTGACCAAAATTTGGTCACTGTTCTCATGGAGCATAATGATTTTTAGACACATAATTTGATACCTAAATTATGTGAACAAGAAGATCCCGAGGTAGCCGGAATTGCATGGCAGTACCTTGAAGTACTTCACATAACAGGAAGATCTTGAATAATATTTTGAAGAAAGGATCATTCTGTCAAAGGAGATACCTTTTATGTGATGGTTTAAAGACAGGATAAGCATATCCCACGCTAAGCAGTGTGCTTAGCTAGTGTGGAAAGCAGAGGCTATATATAACATATAGCTAAAAAATAGAGGGGCTGGGCATATGTATGAAATATTGGAGATGAAATACTGGCATTATTGGCAGAATATTTTTTGCTATAATGGAGGAGGAAAAAAAGAAGAGGTTTAGACAGATTCTAGATCATGCACTAGTTTTTTCTTTCATTCATAACTCTTATCTGTTATGGACTGTGGGCATACAGAAGTAGATAAGACAGACTATGCTCTCAAAAAACTTAAAATTTAAACTACTAAGTTTAATATAAAAAATTATCAACTTGCTACAGAGAGTACAGGCGTAATTTGGGGCGATAGAGCAAAATGAGTGAAATGAATAATTATTCCATGTTGGAAGGATAAAGAAATATTTCTTGAAGGTATCATTTGAGCTGGACCTTAGAAGAGGAGAATGATTTTGACAGAGAATGAAGAAGAGAATCGGATTCATGGAGGCTCGTGTTGCAGATTCAGTTCTCCCGAAGCAGATGCTGAGCTGGAGTCTGGGGCACAAGCTCTTTATTAGGGACCAACACCAGTGAAAAGAAGAGGAAGGAAGTGGGGTTGCACAGAGGGAGATGTCAACCTGCTACCACAAAGCCTCAGTCCACCCAGCAGGGAGCTCTGGAGTGAATACTGTCCCTCCCAGGAATCTGGAGTATCTCTGAAATGGTCACACCTTTACAAGTCCCCTTGGCTCAGTTCCTGGTTTGTCAGCCATCCTGGGAGTGCCTGACATGGTGTGAGGTACCTTAGGTAGACTCTTGAGGTCCTGGTGGGCTAGGTGCTATTTATGACCACACTTGCCACAGCCAGGTAGCCAGTGCTTCTTGAAGGGGAACCTGGGTGGCGCTTCTCCATGTGGACCACAGCATATGAGTGCATGGTGTGTTCCGTGGTGCTCCAGAGGGACTGGAACAGAGACCAGGGTGAAACACAGCTTGGGAATGAAGCTGAGCAGGTCATTTGAGATTACTGAGAAGTTTAAAAGGCACGATGAGGATTTGGGACTCTTTTTCCTTTGGGGATTTATTAAGGGAGTTATATAGGACGATGTGATTGATCCTGTAATGCTCTGCTTTCAGGAGAGAACCCTAAGTACTGAAGCTAGGGCAGCAGAACCTCTTAGAAGTAAGAGCTGCCACAGAACATGGCTTAATGAATTTGTGTGTGGCAGGGAGGGAGATGGACTGCATACTGTGTCCATTTTCATTTGGGTCTGTTATTACTTTATAATAGTATCCTTGATGTTTCATTCATTTGACTCTTCACCTTTACTCTGATGATAAAATGTTTCAA
>PITB01020451.1:0-30248 GCA_004024585.1 Paradoxurus hermaphroditus | reverse complement strand
AGGCAGGTTGTCAGAGCAAGGGGCCGCCTTGGGCCACGCACAGGCCCGCGTGGGACGGGCCAAACTGCCCACAGATGGAGCCCAGGCTCCTTGAAGCCCCCTCCCTGGGCCACCCCGTCCCGATAGGGAAGGCAGCCCCGGGGCACCCTAACCCCGATGAGGTGGTTCTTGGCACATGCCTCCAGGTCCCTGCACCCTTATTCTCACTCCCGCCCCGCCTCACCCCCCTTTCCTTGGCTAACCGAGACGCATCTCCGGGACGCGGGCAGCCGGCCCCCGTCTAGAGCGAGGCCACGCGTCTGCCTCACTCCGTTCTTCCACCAACCCGGTCAAGAGAAGACTGTTGGGGGGCGGGGGCGGGGGGCGCCGGGGTGGTTCGGGCGGTGAAGCATCCGACTCCTGATCATGATCTCACGGTTCCTGAGTTCGAGTCCCGCGTCGGCCTCTGAGCCGACACCTCAGAACCTCCTTGGGATTCTCGCTCTCCCTCTCTCTCTCTCTGCTTTTCCTCCATTTGCGCGCCCTCTGTCTCTCAAAGTAAATAAATGAACTTTAAAAAATAAAAGAAGGCTGTCAGGCTCCCCCTCTTTCTGCTAAGCAGAGACGTAGGACAATCGCGTAGTCTGGCCGGCATGACCCGGTGTGTTGGGAGAGTCAGGACTCAAACCCGGGCCTTAGGCCCCGAGCCCTTCGCTCCTCTTCCCTGCCAACGGTTCCCTCCGGGGTCGGGCAGCGTGAAGGCTCGGGGCGGGCAGGCGGAACGTGAGGCTTCTCTCTTCGGGCTGCAGAGGAGACAGGACAGCAGGCCCCGGAGGGCTCGTCCGAGACGCGGGGAGCTGGAAACTGTTGACTTCGGCTTCTGGGAGTGGGGGGTGGGGGGTGGGGGTGGGGGCAGACTTCCTGTTGGGGAGCGTGTGTCACCCGCGCCCAGAGGACTCCGACGATGAGGTGACAATTCTGAACTGATGGTCCCAGCTCTTGGTTCGTGCCCCGCTTTCGTACTTTCGTCCCTGGACCGGGAACAAATTAGGGCCTCGCATCTGCCGAGGGGCTGTTCAGAGAGCGCGGTGTTGAAGTAAGAGAGCGGGGTGGTCCCGCTGGCCCCCGAAGATGCATAAAACAAATGGCCTGGAGAAATCGTCCGTACCCTTCTCCCCTCCCTCCTGGGACCTCTTTCTTTCTCTTTCTTCCTTCCTTTCTTTCTTTCTTTCTCTCTCTCTCTCTCTCTTTCTTTCTTTCTTTCTTTCTTTCCTTCCTTCCTTCCTTCCTTTCTTTCTTTCTTATTTTTTTTATTTTTTTATTTATTTACTTTTTTAGAGAGAGAGAAAGAGAGTGATTGGGGGGAAGGTGGAGAGCGAGGGAGACACAGAATCCCAATCCCGAGGGGTCTGTTGCTGCCAGCGCAGAGCCCGATGCAGGGCTCGAACTCTGGGACCGCGAGATCATGACCTGAGCCGACATCAAGAGTCGGGTGCTTGACCGACGGAGCCACCCAGGCTCCCCCGTCCTGGGACTTCTATTAAGGAACGCGTCCTTAAGAAGCAAACATGCCACGTGCAAAAGGAGGTCAAGGGGTGGGGGCAGGTGGGGGGTGTCTGGTCTGTAACACGCGGCATGCGGGGTGTCCACGGGCGCCCGCCCAGTGTGTGGCCCCGCCAGGCCGGCCCCCGGAGTGCGGCCTCCCGTCCGCGTGCCTCGTCCTCCTGCCGTAGCCTCTGCTCCGGAAGCTGCCTCCGGCTCCTCTGACCTGGGGCTCCCGCCTGAGTCTCACCCCGGCAACGTGGCCCACAGTGCCCACCCCTTCCCCCCTCCCATGAGGCCATCGCCTCCCCCACCGCATCAGGTCCTCCCTGTCTGCCTGCTTCCGGCAATCCAGCCCCACTGGCTGCATTTCCAGTTTTAACTTCCCTGCCTCAGGGCCTTGTCACCTACGCTTCCCTTGGCCTGGAAGTGGGGTGGCTCCCTCCACAGTCCCGCAAGACGGGGTGGCTGACACGATAGAAAGTGACTTTCTCACCGTGGCTCTGGAGGCCGGAAGTCCGAGATCCAGAGCCGGCAGGCTCGGTGTCTCCTGGGGCCCCTCCCCCGCCTTGCCGGTGGCCGCCTCCTCTCCCGGTCCTCCTCACGTGGCCTTTCCTCTGCGTGCGCATCTCTGGTGTCTCTCTGGGTGTCCAAACTCCCTCCTCTTGTAAGGACACCGCTCAGATTGGGTCAGGGTCCCCCCCGCCCCAGTCTTTATTTTAACTTCATCTCTTTAAAGGGCCTGTCTCCAAGGACGGCCGCTTGCTGAGGTACTGGGGGGGGCCAGGGCTTCCACGTGGATTTTGGGGAGACACCACTCAGCCCATCAGGTTGCTCCTCAAGTGTCTCCTCAAATATTTTTTTTTCCTAGGAGCATCTCTGGGGCCTCCCCGGACGCGTGTGCTGGAGCCACGGCGGCTGTGAGGACGCGTCACCCCTGCTCTGCCGTGTGCACCCCGCAGGGCTGTGTCCCTCTGGGGCAGGGGAACCCCTCTCCTCTGCCAAAAGTACCGTCTGTTCCTGAAGCCACACACCCATGGGCCAGGCCCACCCGGAGGGGACACCATTTTCTGGTTCTCGTAAAGACCGGACGGGCAGGTGTGAGCGTTCCCTGTCCCCACCGGGCGCCCACACCCCCTCGCCGGCTCCCCTTATCACTCTGTGTTGTTCAGTGCGCTTCCCACAGCCGGTCACGGGCTTTGGTGTTTGGTTCCGTCTCGCTTTTGACCGCTGGCCTCTCCAAAAGGGCCCGTGCCCCATCCAGCAGCCTGTCCTCCGGCCCCCGCTGCATGAGAAAATATATTCACGGGATGAAGGCAGGCGCTGTGCTGTCCCTGTCGCTCGCTTGCCGGCGGAGCCCGGGCCTCTCCTCCGCTCACGTCGCCGGCTCCCAGGTCTGGCTTTGGCTCCCAAGGCCGGCGAGCCCACCCGGGAGGCAGGCAGGCCAGGGAGCGAGAAGCAAGAGGCCTCGGAAGGCAGGCGGCGGGCGCCAAGTTCACCGGAGGTCGGGGGGCCGCTGGCCGGTGCTGAACTCCGGCGAAACCGCTGAGTGAGACGGAAACCGGCTGGGGCAGAGGAAGGAGCCGAGTGAGCCTTGGAGACACATAAGGTGCACTTACGGGGTGGGGGGGGGGCGCGAAAGCGGGGCCAGCAGCCATCAAAGAGCCCGCGGTCTGCATAAAAATCCCCTCCAAGGCAGAGGCGGCCTCGGATCGGCGGGGACCAGCGGGGGCCCGGACCGACGAGGCGTGTGTCGGCGGGGCCGGCCCGTCATACCTGCGCGGCCGCCGCGTAAATCACTCCCACGGCTGGCCCGCTGCAGGAGACACGACCCTCGGAGGAACGCCGTTTCCTGACCCATTGGCTCATCTGTTTCGGGGTGTTGTTTTTGGAATCCTCGCAGGCGTATAACTTGCCAGAGCATCATCGCTGGGCTGTTTTTCTTGAGGCGGGGCGGACACCCGAGCCTCCCCGCGGCCTGTCCCGGCTCCGGATTGCCCGGCCGGGTCATCGCCCAGAGGGCCGTTTATGAGATTTCCCTTTCTGGGCTCGGCGGGCCATTGTAAATCCAGGGTAATATTTTTCCTCGCAGGTGAACGCATTCACTTTTTGGGGCGGGTGCGAGGCCACGCGGAGTCCTGGCAAGTGGCCCTTGTTCCAAGGCGGAAGGGCAAAGTCACGAAAGTACTGATGTTCTTATTAGAGGTTTGATGAATGGAACGCAATCACGGGGTTTCCTTTGTTCCAGCCCACGGGGCCCACGATTGTTCATCTATAACTTGCTCTATGGATTCAAACTTCTTAATCGTTTTAAAGCAAAAATTCTGTGTAACGGCAGACATGGAAAATGAGGACTCAAAATGAAATGTCAGCCCAGTGCTATTTTCCTTCCCCAGTGGACGCCAAGTGGCGGATTCTGGGGTTCCCCCCAACCCCCCCACCAGAGAGGGAGGCGGGGAGGAGAGGTATGGGCCACACTGGGGAAGACTGGAACGTTCCTGGATGAGGGCGTCATCTCTGCCCAGGCACGGGTGTGGGCGAGGCCTCGTGGACCCAAACCTTTGGTTCGGCCACGGTGGTGTTGGCGGCTGCCTCCTGGGTTCCCCCCCTGGCTTGCTGCCGGGAGTAGGAAGATGGGCTGGAAAGGGTTCAGCTTTTCTGGCCGGAACTTACCATGAGAATTCTGAGTCCTCATACCTCCATAACACGCTAGGATTCCTGAACTGTTGTATGACCACGGTCCCATTTAACCTCACAGCATTCTTGGGAGGCAGGAGCAGAGAGAAAACGTGACTTGGCCACATGACAGAGCAAGCAGGCCGGTGAGGTCTCTTGACCTGCAATCCGATCCCCCAACCCGTCACTGCGCCCTACTGTGCGCCAGGCTGGGCACCTCCAGGGAGTCCAGGCCTGGGGCCAGAGTGTGCTGGACTAGGTCCCAGGAAAGGAAAAGAACTTCGCTTCTCTTTTTAATAGGATTGTGCAACGGAGAAAGCCCCAACCCTGAGGGTTTACGAGAGGGGATATGACTTCTTGTTTTGTTTTGTTTTTTTAAATTATTATTTTAAAATTTTTCTTAAATGGGCTCTATACCCAATGTGGGGCTTGAACTCTGGATCTGGAGATCAAGAGTCACACGCTCTACCAACTGAGCCAGGCAGGTGTCTTTCAAGATTTTTTTAAGTAATCTCTGTGCCCGTTGTGGGGCTCAAACTCACAACCCTGCAGTCGAGAGTCACGTGTTCTGCGACTGAGCCGGACGGGCTCTCCACGTTTTTTGGTTTGTTCCCTGTCCCCCCTAGAACGGGCAGTCCACGAAAGTGGGGGAATTGGTCTGTTTTGTTCACTCGTGTTTCCCCAGGTGCCTAGAAAAGCACCTGACACATAGTAGGTGCTCAACAAATACTTGATAAGTGAATTAGTGGGTGGAAAAATGAATGAGGGAATCTATCTCGGGACCGAGAGTCCCCTTCTCCCGGGACCACCCAGCACGCCCTCTCTGAACCCCCAGACAACCTCCTGGCTCCTTCCTAAGAGATCCTACTCCGACAACCAAGGAGTCCCGTTCAGAAAATAGAATCAGCATCCATCAGCCACCCCTGGTCCCGGAAGGAGAAGACTCCAGTTAAGGCCACATCCTGTGTCACACCTCCCAGACCTTCCATTCCCTAACTCTTAAAAAATAAATAGAAACAAACAAACAAACATGCCAGATCTTGTTTTTGTCTTTTTGTCTTTCTTTCCAGTAAAAGAAATCGATGAATTCATAATCCTTTTGAAAACATAGAAGTATCTGGGATTTCATAGTAGATATGATTATGTATATAAAAAAGAATATATAAAGCAATTTGTATTTCCTGGAAATAGGTCTATAATTAAGATCCAGTAAAAGATACAGAATTTTAGGTATAAAAGATGAAATAGCTAATTCTCAGAGTAACCAAGTAGGTGTATGTGGGTAGAAGGATCAGAGACCAAATGTCCGTCGATGGATGGATGGATAAACAAAATGTGGTATATACGTGCAATGGGGTATTCTTCACCCTTAACGAGGATGGTCGGAGCGCCTGGGTGGCTCGTCCGTTAAGTGTCAGGTCATGATCTCACGGTCTGTGAGTTCGAGCCCTGAGTCAGCGTCTGTGCTGATGGCTCGGAACCTGTAGCCTGCTTCAGATACCGTGTGCCTCTCTCTCTTTCTCAAAAATAAATCAAACTTAAAAAAACAAGGATGGAAAATCCGACACCCGCTACATCGGAAACATAACGCTAGGTGAGCGAAGCCAGACACCAAAAGACAAAAACCTGTATGATTCCATGTCAGTGAGGCATTAGAGTCCTCGAATTAATTGATACAGAAAGTAGAAAAGTGGGTGCCAGGGGCTGGAGAAGGAGGAGGGGGGAGTTAGTGTCTACGGGGGACAGAGGGTCCAGCTTTGCTCAGCAAGGAAACTTCTGGAGACGGGACAGCGGCAGTGGCTGCATGACAAATGTGCGTGAACTTAACGCCACTGAACTTTACACTGAAAAATGGTGAAAAACGTAAAGTTTATGCCATGTATTTTACCACAATGAAAAAAAAAGGTTAAAAATTATATAAAATGTTAACCACGGCTCCTGGCATAACGAACGTGAGGTCCAAAACAAAACATAAAGTTCCACCCAGAACCTGAAATAGGATGTACTTCGCAGGAACAGGCGAGTTAAAGGTGAGTTAGAGAGCCTCCCTCTGCCCTGAGTGTGGGCACCTGTGAGACGCAGCCTGGTAGAGACGGGTTTCTGCCAACAGGCCGGTCAGGATCGGGTGGAAGACAGATTGTGAACTGATGGCCGACACAGAAGCTCCCTGGAGGTTTTCCCAAGGATTCTCCGTCTTTTCACTAACTTCGCGATGGCAGGGCAGAAGTCCAGCTCAGTGAGACAAAGCGTGCAGGGTGGAGGAACGAAAAAGGTTTTGCTGTCAGCTCTCTGGCTGTGTGGCTTGGGGAAACTCGGTCGACCCCTCTGATTCTTGGTTTCTGTATCTAGAAAGTGTGGAGAGCTATCCTTCCCTTTCCAGATTCCTGTGAGAATTATCAGAGATAATGTAAGTAAGTCACACAGCCCCTTTGCTTCAGATTAAACGCAGCCACAACGTTTTTAAACTAAGTTTTCATTTTAATTCCAGGTAGGTAACGTACAGGGTGATATTAGTTTCAGATGAGCAATATAGTGATTCAACGCTTCCATACCTCACTCTGTGCTCATCGCAACAAGTGTGCTCTTTTTAAATTTATTATTATTATTATTATTTTTTAATTTTTAAAACAATTTTTTAAATGTTTATTTTTTCTGAGAGAGAGAGAGAGAGAGAGAGAGAGAGAGAGAGAGAGAGAGAGCGGGGGAAGGGCAGAGAGAGAGAAGGAGACACAGAATCCAAAGCAGGTTCCAGGCTCTGAGCTGTCAGCACAGAGCCTGACACGGGGCTCAAAAGCATGAACCAGGAGATCATGACCTGAGGCAAAGTTGGACGCTCTACTGACTTAGCCACCCAGGCGTCCCTTTAATTCTTTCTTTAATTTTTAAATGTTCATTTATTTTTGAGAGAGAGAGAGCACCAGCAGAGGAGGGGCAGAGAGAAAGAGGGAGACATAGAACCCGAAGCAGGCTCCAGGGTCTGAGCTTTCAGCACAGAGCCCAGTGCGGGGCTTGAACCCATAAACCGTGAGCTCATGACCTGAGTTGAAGTCAGATGCTCAATCGACTGAGCCACCCAGGCGCCCCAACATGTGTCCTCTTAATCCCCATCACCTGTTTCACCCATCCCCCACTCACCTCCCCCCTGGTAACCATCAATCTGTTCTCTATAGTTAAGAGTCTGTTTCTTGGCTTCTCTCTCTCTCTCTCTCTCTCTCATTTTCCTTTGTTCATTTGCTTTGTTTCTTCAGTTCCACATATGAATGCAATCATATGGTATTTGTCTTTCTCTGACTGACTTATTTCACTCAGCAATACACTCTCTAGCTCCATCCGTGTCATTGCAAATGGCAAGATTTCATTCTTTTTTATGGCTGAGTAATATTCCCTTGTATATACATGCCACATCTTCTTTATCTATTCATCCATCTATGGACACTTGGGCTGCTTCCATAATCTGGCTATTGTAAATAATCCTACAATAAACATAGGGGGGCATCTACCCTTTGAATTATTGTTTCTGGATTTTGGGGGTAGATACCCAGCAGTGTGATTCCTGGATCTTAGGGCAGTTTGTTTTTAATTTTTTTAAGCATTTATTTACTCATTTTTCGAGAGAGAGAGAGAGAGAGGGTGCACACACGTGCACATGCACGTACAAGTGGAGGAGGGGCAGAGAGAGAGAGATGGGAGAGAGAATCCTAAGCAGGCTCCGCACTGTCAGCACAGAGCCTGATGCGGAGCTGGAACCCACCAACCAGGAGATCATGACCTGAGCCGAAACCAAGAGTCCGATGTTCGATGGACTGAGCCACTCACGCGCCCCTATTTTTGATTTTTCCAGAAACCTCCATACCGTTTCTCAGAGTGGCTGCACCAATTTGCATTTCCGCCAACAGTGCAAGAGGGTTTCTTTTTCTCCACATCCGTGCCATCACCTGTTGTTTCTTGTGTTGTTGATTTTAGCTATTTTGACAGTCGTGAGGTGGTATCTCATTATAGTTTTGACTTGCATTTCCCTCATGATGAGTGATATTGAGCATCTTTGCATGGGTCTGTTGGCCATCTGTGTGTCTTCTTTGGAGAAATGTCTGTTCATGTCTTCAGCCCATCTTTAATGGGATTATTTGTTTGTTTTTTTGGGTGTCGATTTGTCCAGTTCTTTATACTTTGGATACGAACCCTTGATCGGATATGTCATTTGCAAATATCTTCTCCCATTCAGTAGGTTGTCTTTTAGTTTTGTTGATTGTTTCCTTCGTTGTGCAGAAACTTTTAATTTCGACGTAGTCCCAATAGTTTATTTTTGCTTTTGTTTCCCTTGCCTCAGGAGACATGTCTTGAAAGAAGTTGCTATGGCCGAAGTCAAAGAAGTTACAGCCAGTGTTCTCTTCTAGGATTTTTATGGTTTCAGGTCTCACATTTAGGTCTTCGATCAATTTTGAATTTATTTATGTGCATGGTGTAAGAAAGTGGTAAAGTTTCATTTTTTTGCATGTCCAGTTTTCCCAACACCATTTGTAGAAGAGACTGTCTTTTTTCCATTGGATACTCTTTCCTGCTTTGTGAAAGATTCACTGACCGTATAATTATGGGTTTATTTTCCATTCTGTTCCATTGAGCCATGTATCTATTTTTGTGCCAGTACCGTACTGTTTTGATCACTACAGCTTTGAAATATAACTTTAAGTCCAGAATTGTGATGTCTCCAGCTTTGCTTTTCTTTTTCAAGGTTGCTTTGGCCATTTGGGGTCTTCTGTGGTTCCATATGAATTTTAGGACGGTTTGTTATAGCTCTTTGAAAAATGCCATTTGTATTTTGATAGGGATTGCATTAAACGTATAGGTTGCTTTCGGTAGTATAGGCATTTGAACAATATTTGTTTTTCGAATCTATGAACATGGGATGTCTTTCCATTTCTTTGTGTTGTTTTCAATTTCTTTCATCAGCGTTTTATAGTTTTCAGAGTACAGGTCTTTCACCCTTTGGCTAAGTTTATTTCTGGCTATTTTATGGGTGTGGGTGCAATTATAAATGGAACTGCTTCCTTAATCTCTCTTTCTGCTGCTTCATCATTGGTGTATAGAAATGCAGCAGGTTTGTTTATATGTTGGTTTTGTATCCTGAGACTACTGAGTTCCCTTATGTGTTCTAGTAGTTTTTTGATGGGGGTCTTTGGGGTTTTGTATATACAGTATCATGTCATCTACAGATAATGAAAGCTTTACTTTTTCCTTACCAATTTGGATGCCTTTCATTTCTTTCCGTTGTGATTGCTGAGGCTAGGACTTGCAGTCCTATATTGAATGAAAGTGGTGAGAGTGGACACCCCCATCTCATTCTTAACCTCAAGGGAAAAACTCTTACGTTTTCACCATTGAGTGTGATGTTAGCTGTGGTGTTTCATATAAGACCTTCATTATATTGAGCTGTGAATGATTCTTTTAACGTCCTGTTGGATTTGATTTGCCAGCATTTTGTTTAGCATTTTTGCATCTGTGTTCATCAGAGATATTGGCCTAGAGTTCTCTTTTTTGGTGGAGCCTTTATCTGGTTTGGTATCAGGGTAATGCTGGCCTCGCAGAATGAATTTGAAAGTCTTCATTCCTTTTCTATTTTTTGGAATAATTTGAGAGCAATAGGTATTAACTCTTCTTTAAATGTTTGGTAGCATACCCCTGTGAAGCCATCTGGTTCTGGACTTTTATTTGTTGGGAGTTTTTTTGGTTACTGATCCCATTTCCTTCCTGGTATGTCAGTCTGTTCAAATTTTCTGCTTTTTTCTGCTTCAATTTTGGTAGTTTCTATGTTTCTAGGAATTTTTCCATTTCTTCTAGTTGTCCAATTTGTAGGCATATAATTCTTCATAATATTGTCTTACAATTTGCATTTCTGTGCTGCTGGTGGTTATTCCTCCTCTCTCCTTTGTGACTTTATTTATTTGAGTCCTTTCTCTTTTTTTCTTGAGGAGTCTGGCAAGGGCTTTTTCAATGTTGTTTTGTTCAAAGAACCAGTTCCTGGTTTCATTGATCTGTTCGATTTTTTTTCTAAGATTCTATATCATTTATTTCCATTCCAATCTTTTTTATTTCCTCCCATCTGCTCTTTTGGGGTTTTGTCTGTTGTTCTTTTTGTAACTCCTTTAGGTATGAGGTTAAGTTGTTTATTTGAGGTGTTTCTTGCTCCTTGTGGGAGGTACGGCCACAACATGAGGCTGCTCCTTCTACAGAGGCAGAATCTATTTCCTTACCTCTGAATGTGAACTGGCCTCGTGACTGGCCTTGACCAGTAGAACCCAGCAGGAGCGCGTCATGGACGTTGGAAACTAGGCCTTAGGGGCAGTGCAGTTTCTACCTCGGCCTCCTTGGAACGCTGCCCTGAGGCCCTTGGATCAGAAAGCTGATCTTGCTTCCCGCAGCATGAGAGGCCACATGGAGGGCCACCAGAGTGCCCAGCCCAACGCCCCCGCACAGTCCGAGACCTGGGAAGGAGACCATCTTGGGACCTTCCAGCCCGGCTGAGCTCCCAGCAGAAACACGTGAGAACCACCTGGCCGACCTACAGAATTGTGAGTAATAATAAGTCGTTGTTGCTTGAAGTCATCGAGTTCTGTTTCGTTACGTAGCAAAGGCTCCCTAAAATGGTCCTCGGGGTAGCCTGGTTGAGTTGGGTAACAGTAGAGGGGAAAGTCCTCTGGAAAATACAGCACGTGCATTTAAGCACAAGCTGGCATCCTCATTGTCGTCCATACGATTAGTTCTAATAATAAAATAAAATACCACAATGGAATAATCGTTGGTGGCTGACGGCTTCTTCCTTGCCTCTCCCCCGGCAGAAGACCGCGGTCCGGTGGAGGAGCTTCCACAGGCTCGGAGCGGCAGCAATCTTCTTGGCACGCGCGTGTTTTAAACCTCTATCTTTTCATGTCAGCAGCAACTGCATCGCCTCATTTGGCCACCTGGGATGGTGCCACAGCCCCTATTAATATTGCCGTACGTGGCAGCATTGCGCCCGAGCGCCACGCTCCCGGCTGCCTGTGTGGGGCACGGAGCCTATTTTTAGCGTTTTACATCTATAATTATGTATGTTTCACTGCCTCTCAAATGCATATTTGTTCTGGGGAGAGGTTACGGTTATGTAATCTAGGTTATTTTTGATAGGGCAGATGTGTTATGCCAACCTGCTAAGTCTCATTCAACTGGAGAAAAATGGCCAGTTCGTTTCTTCCTCACTCAGACTCCCCTGGAATCAGGGGTCAGTTTAAAAACTTTTAAGTACCAAGACATCGGAATAAATCCAGCCATTCCGTCAACTGTTATGTGTGGGGTAGATATTAGTTTTTGCCCGTAAGGACCGATTCGGTCTATGACTCAATTTGTGATTTTTACAAATTAAAGTTTCCTTCAAGGAAACCGATCCACTGGGAATCACGCTGGTCTTAACAAGATGCTATCAACCTGACTGAGTGCCTGGATCAGCTTCCCAAGGTGTCCTGTGCTTGACCAAAAAGCTTCTCCAATGGTGGGGTCCATCCCAGAAGGAAGAACGAGCAAAGTGGGTGGGCCCCAGTGAGGGAGATCGGGAGCCCAAGACTAACAGATGGAGTGGGTGACCTGGGGAGGCCCTCTGGTGGCAGAGGGGGTCCAGGCGGCATCTCCAGAACTCGGAGCTGCAGGTGTCGGGCCGGCCGACGGTGGAGGTGAAGGTATCCGAGCAGCTGGAATCAGGAAGCAAGCAGCTAGACTCCAGGGTCCCCGGCCTGGAGAAACCAGGCCGGCCGAAGACGCCCCAAGAAAGTCCATCTTGCTTGGGTAAAACACATATCATCTTTAAAATTTTATTTGTTTATTTATTTTAAAATTCCAGTATAATTAATACAGGACGACTATTAGTCTCATGTGTACGATATAGCATATATCATGATAAATGTGCTCTTTGTCCCCATCACCTGTTTCACCCATCCCCCCACCCGCCTCCCCGCTGGTAACCATCGGTTTGTTCTCTATAGTTAAGAGTCCGGTTTTTTTGTTTTCCTCTTTTTTTTTCTTTGTTTTGTTTCTTAAATTCCACATAGGAGTCAAGTCATATGGTACTTGTCTTTCTCTGACCAACTTACTTCACTTAGCATGATACCCTCTAGATCCATCTATGTCGTTGCAAATGGCAAGATCTCATTCTTTTTTCTGGCCGAGTGATATTCCATGGTCCGTTTATAATTCATCTGTCGATGGACACTCGGGCTGCTGCCGTAATTTGGCTATTGTCGATAACGGAGCAACAGGCACAGGGATGCAAATATCTTTTCGAATTCGTGTTTTCATTTTCGTTGGGTAAATATCTCGTAGTACCGTTGCTGGGTCGTAGGGTCGTTCCATTTTTAATTCTTTGAGGAACCTCCATACTGTTTTCCAGAGTGGTGGCACCAGTTCGCATCCCTCCCAACGGTACACGAGGGTTCCCTTTTAGCCAAATCCTCACCAACGCGTGTTGTTTCTTCTGTAAAGCACACGACCTTTTGCTCAGCCACTCACTCACTCAGCAAACATTGGCAAAATATCCACCGTGCACGAGATGGTGTCCTAGTTGCCAAGGAAACAAACATTGCCTCACGCATCCAGCTTAATATGAAAGGTACCTTTTTCGCCTCTGTGTATTGAAATATTCAAACGGAAAACTCTGAGGGGCGCCTGGGTGGCTCAAATGGGAAACTTAAAAAATAGAGGAAAGTGTCAAGAAGAACCTTCTGGATTCTCACCTCTTCGAGAGAATCCTTATGAGTATCTGCTGCATATCCTTCTTATTATTTGTACGTAATATATACATTCGTTGATCTTAGAATTGAGATCATATCATAGAAACTATTTTTTTCACGTGGCATTATAGCGTGAGACGTTTCTTATTCTTCCAATATCCTTTATGAATATGACTTAAATTTTTTTAATATGACTTTTAATGGATGTAGAGAATCCCATGCTAAGAACATGCGGTAAGTTATTTAACCAGCCCCCGATCGTTGGTCATAAATGTTCCCTCCAAATAAGGGACTTCCCATCCCCCTCCAACTGTCATTTATACGCCATGAACTAAATGCCCCCTACTCCTTCCACGACAAATAAAAAGCATCGAAATAAAGCGCGGCGGTCTCTCCCGGTTGAGAATTGCGTCAGGGAGAATTCCAGAATTAGAGCAAATAACCTTCAATTTGCTCTAATTCGTACGAAAATTTTCGAACTTCCGCACTTCTGATACATTATTTTCACTATTATTACTCGCAGAATGATAATCGCTGGTGTCGGCAAGGGCGGCGAGAAAGGAGCATTTACATATTTCTGGTGAGACTCAAACTCATTGGGTCGAAAGCCTTAAAAAGACTCAGACGCGGCATTTTACCTTCTAAGAATTTACGTTAAGGAATTAGTATTAGAGATGTGTCCATCGAGTTATGAAAAACAATATTTATATCAGCATTATTTTTGTGCTCCATACACAGTAACTTCTAAAATTGGAAGCTGTAATTACCAGTATTACCATCAATTCATTTTCCAGCCCCATCTGGCTTTTAGAATAAGAATATTATAATTAATATATTTTTACATTGGGTGCCATCTCTTTCCAGAATTATTTTTTGACACTTACATTGTTTCATAATCATGTTAACTGCAATTATTGAGAAATTAACTTTAAGGTTTTCGGTTTGCTGCTTGGCAATCTCTCTTCGGGGCCGCTCTTCCTTCTCTCTGAATTGTCTATTTCGCTTCTTTTTTCAGCCACCTGGTATAATTCTTTGATCATTTTTTTTTCCCAAGGAAGCAGTGGCCATGGCATATGTTCTGAGCCCTTCCGTGTAAGATTTCCAAATATGAGAACGGCTGCCTGGCTGTCTCTGCAATTCTTTGTTCCCAGTCTCTTTCCCCCAAAAGCCTTTCCATTTGCAAACATTGTATCCTAGAATTTGCTAAGAAGTTTGGCCTCCTGCAATTTTTTTCCTACCCCGACCTCCCCCCGCCCAGCCCCCGCAACTCTTTTCGGAAGGAATCTGGGATATTTTTTTCCCCCAGAGGACTAAATCTTGATGGGATTTTAAACATGTATCCTTGACATTCAAATATTTTACCCACCTGTGTCTCAAAGGACGCTTACAAAGTCGGCAAACTTTCTTAGAGGGCCACGCAGCTTCACGGGTCACAGGTTGGTCTTCGACTCTGCCATTCTGCTGTTGCAGCGCAAACGTTAGCCACAGAGGATATACAAACGAGCGAGCATGGTTGTGTTCAAATAAAACTTTATTTAAAAGCCAGTTGAACAGCCCGCAGGAGGTAGTTCGCCTTTCGATTCAAAGGTGTCAGTCTTTCTCCAGCTCGGAGGAGTTTTCCAACAAATGTTTAATGAGTTTTTTCTCCCTCATTTGTGGTCAGAATTTCGAAACTCTCCTATGTGGATATTTGAGTCCCAGCATCTAGTTTCTTCACCACCCCTCTCTCCCCTCTTTCTTTTCCTCTCCCCCCCCCACTACCTCCATTGGTTTTCTCTTTGTCGTTGATTTCTGGGAGAATTCCTGACCCCATTTCTTTACTCACAGATTCTGCTTTCTGCTCTATTAAATCTGCTTTTTGTTGCCTTAATGGCATTAGCAAATTTCCAGGATTACATTCTGCACTGGGGAACGCTCTTTCTGAATTTCGGGGTTTTCCATTAAAAGAAGCAAAATCTAATCGGATAGGGGAAATACTCAAATTAGAGAGGTTTTTTCTTGTTCCTTGGTAAAGTTTTACATCATGGGTGGAATATTGGATCATATTTGCCTTGATTTCTCAGAATAGACCGCACGTTTTAAATCACAGAAACTTTGCAAATGTTGGTTAAATTTTGTTGTATGCTCTTGCAGAGAGAAAACTGCTCGCCCACAATTAAATTCTCACAATTAGGGGCGCCTGGGTGGCTCAGTCGGTTAAGCATCTGACTTGGGCTCAGGTCATGATCTCGCGGTCCGTGAGTTCGAGCCCCACGTTGGGCTGTGCTGTCAGCTTAGAGCCTGGGGCCTGCTTTGGATTCTGTGTCCCCCTCTCTCTCTGCCCCTTACCTGCTCATGCTCTGTCTCTCTCTGTCTCAAAAACGAATAAACGTTAAAAAAAATAAAAAAAAAATAAATTCTCACAATTAGAAATTGAGATCCTGTTAGAATCCTGATTTCCCCTCACAGAGGGGAAAAAGAACTTCTCGGTCCGTTCTACGGTTTTGGTTTTTCAGTCTGGGAGTTCAGTTGACTGCGAGGAGCGGGAAGGGAACGCTAGAGGGTCAAGGTGCGGCCCAGAGTTCGCCAGCTCGCAGGCGTGGGCACGGGGGCGGCGGTGTCCACACCACCTGCAGGGCTGAGACCTGCTCCCTCCACCACTTTGCTCCCCGCCCCCTCCCGCAGTCCCCCTCTCCTCTGTCCCTCAGGCCACAGCTCCGTTTGCTCTCATGGGGCAGGGAGGTTGACCGCGGCCCCAGGCCTTCGGTATTCTGCTGTGACTGTAGTAACAGCCCTGAGGTAGGGCCCGAGGCCGCCTCCCTCGCCGGCACAGCCGACCTCACTCGCCACGCACGCCGCTCGGGTCAGGAGAAGGCCGGGTGTCAATGGTTCTGTGGGCTATTTCATAGTTTCCAAATCCTTGAGCGTGCCCCTTGACTGTGGACTGCTCCGTGGGTCACCTGGATTAACAGCATGATTCCAAGGACGAGGGGGTTTTGAGACTCTTGGGGAGTCCCTTGCGTTTCTGATTGGACCCTCCCCACCCGCTGGGCGGCAGGCTTCCTCCTTCTCGACTTCGACCACCTTCTGCTCCATCATGTCTTAAAAAAATCATCCAAGATTCTAGTTCCATCATGGTCTCTTCTCAAACATTGATAGATGATTCTGCTTCCTCCCCTCCTTCCTTTCCTTCCTTCCTTCCTTCCTTCTTTCCTTCCTTCCTTCCTTCCTTCCTCCCTCCCTTCCTTCCTTCTTTCCTCCTTCCCCCCTTCCTTCCTTCCTTTTAAAACTTTGATCATTATGAGGTCTTCAGAGGAAGATGAGTTACAGACAAGCCCAAAGTGCTACCTAGAAACGGAAGCCACAGTTGGTTCTTGATTCCTTCTGACAACTTGAATTAACAATCTGGGAAATGTTTTCTTGCTTCTTACAGTAACTCGACTTTATCGCAAGATGCCCGTAGTCCCCCTTCTGTCGAACAGTTCTGTCTTCCCATCTAGCCTGGGATTTTCCTTTCTTCCCTTCTCCGTGCCCCTAGGGGTGCTGCTGGAGATTGCGTGGGTCCCTGGCTGAGTCGTTCAGGCCGGGATGATAGGAGAATGGCATGGGGTAAGCATAATGGAGATCCGTTTTGCTGATTGTAAGATCCGGAAGCCGAAGGAAGAGGGAACTCAATACAGACACGGTCACGGTGAAGGAGTCAGAGCCGGAGGGAGTGGTAGCCGGAAGCTTCAGGTCTTTGCTCCAGGGTCCCTTTTTTCGTGGGTTTGGTATTTGCATCGGGGTCTTTCTATTGCATGCGACACAAACTCCAACGCAGACTGGGTTAAGTGAGGCACAGAAATCAAAGGGCCCTTCTGGTTTCAAGCAGAGCTGGGTTCAGAGCGTAAACCACGTTCCTGAGAATCCAGCTTCTTCCTGTCGCTTGGATTTGCCTTCCGCTAACTTAACCTTCACTCTCAAGTTTCCGTAGTAGCCTTTGGAACTTCTGAGCGGGAAAGCGGCTGCCACGGCACCGGCCTTACATATTTGCAGTTCAATTCCTGCTGCATAGAGCTTGGTTCTTCCCATTGGCCCCCAGCAAGCTATCTTTTTATGTTATTATTTTTTAACATATATATTTAATACATATATAATATATATTTAATACATAATACTTATTTAATATAAATTTATATTATTTAATATATAATATATATTTAATATATATATTTAATGCCTATTTATTTAGAGAAAGAGAGTGCAAGCAGGGGAGGGGCAGAGAGAGGGAGAGGGAGACAGAACAGGGCTCCATGCGTCAGCACAGAGCCCAACATGGGGTTCATTCATGACCTGAGCCCAAGTCAGACACTTAACCGACTGAAATTCCCAGGCACCTCAAACTTTTTTTACGTTTATTTATTTATTTTGAGATGGGGGGGAAGGGGCAGAGAGAGAGAGAGGGAGAGAGGGAGAGAAGAGACAGCATCCCAAGCAGGCTCCACACTCAGCTCGGAGCCCAACGCGGGGCTCGATCTCACGAACCGTGAGATCATGACCTGAGCCGAAGTCAAGAGTCAGACGCTTCACTGACTGAGCCACCCAGGCCCCCCACTCAACCTTTTTTCTAACAGCCTTATTGAGACGTAGTTCACGTACCATGCCATCCGCCCATTTGCAGTCTAAGCTTCGATAGTTCCGGTATAGTCACAGAATTGCGCAACCAACAGCAGCCAGGTTTAGAAGAGTCTCCCATTTTCATCATCTCAGGAAGAAACTCAGTGTCCCTCCTCACTACCCCCATCCCCCATCTTTAAGCAACTACTTACCCCCCCCTCCCTTCTGTCAACAGAGATTCGCCCGTACTGGGTATTTCCTATAAATGGACTCGAACAACACGCGGTCCTTCCTACCTGGCTTCTTTCATTGAGGGTACACCTTCATCCCTGTTGCAGCCTGCGTGGGAACTTCATTCCTCCCTATGGCCGAATAACATTTCTTTGTATGGATGCACCACATTCTGTCGTTCCATTCATCGGTTGGTAGACATTTCTTCTCACCTTTTGGCTATTATAATACTACTCGAAACACTTGTGTCCGCTATGTGGACATTTGGATTCATTTCTCTTAGGTATATATTTAGGAGCGAAATTGCTGGGTTGTGTGGGAACCCTCTATTTAAGCTCCGGAGGCTCTGCCAGACCGTTTTCCGAAGCCGCTGTGCCATTTTACAATGCCACCGGCAGCGCGGGGACCGTCCCGCTTCTCCACGTCCTTGCCAATCTTGGTCAGTATCTCTCTTTTGGGTCACAGCCATCCTAGTGGTGCGAAGCGGCATCTCCCTGTGGACTCCCACAGACTTCTGAGGGCCGTTCTGATTGGACCGCCCTGGGTGGTGTGACCCTTCCCGAACCAATCCCTGTCCCCGGTCCGTTCCCTGCTATATTGCCTGGACCTAGGGCACGACCTCCACCCCCAGAAACCCACTCAGGCCAGGTGTGCTCAGAAAGAAGGAAGGATTGATTTCAAGTTTAAAATCAAAGTCAGTACTAGGGTAAGAGGAGCCAGACGCTGGGATGAAGAACGAATGTCTAATGAAGCTCAGCAGCCAGGAGCTGGGTGGGGGCAGGGCCCTGCCCCAGGGCTGGCACGGCAATCCGTTCTGGGGTTAAATGCCAAGGACCCTCTGCTGTGGGCATCCCTCTTGCCGTGGGCGCTTCCTCACGGCCCTGACCATCCCCAGATGTCCTACCCTACCCTCATCTCCAGCTGTAACCGCCTGTAGGGCTGTTGGTGAGATTCTGCAAGACCTTCCTGAAATTCCTGGACAGCAGACGCTTCCTTCTTGTTCTGGGAATCATAGGTCCAACTGGCCTGTCCTCGAATCTGGTCCGGCGGGCACACGTCTAACACAATTATCACTCTTCTCTAATATCCAGTGCTGATAGAAGTGTTTTCCTGTCTCTTTTGCAAGTTTACTTGTTTATTTGGGAGAGAGAGAGAGAGAGAGAGAGAGAGAGAGAGAGAGAGCATGCCTTGGGGAGGGGCAGAGAGAGAAAGAGAGAGGGAGAGAGAGAATCCCAAGCAGGCTCCACACTGTCAGTGAGGAGCCCAACTCAGCGCTCCAACTCACAAACCATGAGATCATGACCTGAGCCGAAACCAAGAGTCGGACGCTTAGCCGAATGAGCCACCCAGGTGCCCCACGGTTTCCTATTTTGAAATATAGTTGGTCATTTCCTTGGGAACCTGAGAAGTAGGAGAGAGTTAAGACACTGTCTCCTGCACTAGGGAAGTGACTCCAGCTTATGGAGTTACTTGGAAACAGTTTATGACTCAAGTGATCTATTTGAAGACTATGTTAGGAATGATGCTACCTTAAAACAAGGCATATGGCGTTGGGCACCCCCCACAGTGTCAGTAGTACAATAAAATTCAGCTACCATTTATTGAAGGTTTACTATGTGCAGGGCACTGTGTATTGTACTTGGCATGCATTATTTCATTTCATCGTCATCAAAGCCCCATTGGGTAGACAATATTATCTTTTTATTATAAGCCAGGGAACCAAGGCTCAGAGAGATTAAGCGACTTGCCAGAAGTCACACAGTAAGTCCCAATCAGTCACACATAGTGCCAAGATTAAGTGTCGCCACCTGCCACCGTGATCTTAACGTGACTTCACCCACCCACAGACCCTCACCAAACTCTGCAGAGCCTCCCTTGTAAATATCTGAAGCCTGTGTGCTGCGTTCCCCCTCTCTGGTCTGGCCATTGTCAGTGCCGGCCTTGGCCAGCTGGAATAGCATACTCTTTGGCTCCCTGACCCCAGCCTCGCCCTTTTGGGGCATCCAATTCATCCTCCGCCCTTTCGCCAGCTCAAACTTGCTCCCCTACAGCGCTGATCATGTCGGTCTCCTGGTTCAGAACGTGTCTAAGCAGGGAGATCATAACTCCCCGCGCGAGGCTCCCAGGGGCGTCTCCGATGCTGTCTCTCTTGCTGCCCCTTCACGCACCCCACCCGCTGCTAATGTCAACCATTTGCAATTCCCTCAATTCCCTCAGCCCACGCTACTTCCTCTTGATTCCGTGCCTTTCCCTGACATGTCTCTTTGGCCCCTTACCTCTGGCCACCTACTCCTTACCATTCGCCAGGCCCACTTCTCCATTCTCCTCATCCTCCAGGATTAAGTCTACACGGCAGCCTGTAGAAGAGACCACTCCTGAATCCCACCCCTACCTCCTCAGCATTGGACCTTTATGTGAGGACAATGGCCTGCTAGCCCAGAGTCACACCAGCCTACCTGGCTGACCTACTTATCAGATGTCCCCAAGATCACAGTAGAGAGACCACTACGGTCATCTGGTCAACCTTAAGCCCTTTCCCTCTCCCTAACAGAGACCAGGACTTAACCCATTTTTGACTGACCAGCTCATTTTCTCTGAGTGACTTCAGCAACCCAGGACACATGGAAGCTTGGGTTGGTTACCACAGTGTTTTCATCTGCAAGTTGGGAGAGAACACTCTTCCCAATAATATGCAAGCCCCTTTTCCACGCTAAATTTCAAGATTCCATGTATTATCTTATCTGAGGGTCTACGGCAGGGTACAGCGTGGCCTCCTAGTTTCCAGCCTGATTTCTCTGGCTCGGTCTCGGTCTCTCTGCACGCCACCCCCAGGACAGGACAGTGGGTTACCTCCAAGGGGCAGCCGATTCCTGGAAAGCTGTCTGGGTTCTGGGAATGGCTATTATTCCCACCACAGCTGAGTCGCGGGTCCTGCAGTCTTGCAGGTGGAGGTCTGAGCAGTGGGTCCCCAGCATGCTGGGTGTCCTACTTGAGGAATAAAAGGCCAGGCCGCAGGATGGATAAACAAACTCATACATTAGCTACAAAAAAAAAGGAGGGGGGGGGAGAAAGAATGAAAAGATATTGATTATGTGGCATTAAAGTGCCTGGGGCTTTAACAGACATTCCAAATTGGATGCATTGCTCAGGATCAATAGTAGGTTTTATGCTTCTGACCTAAAAAGTACCAGCGCCATGTAATTTAAACACAGACCGCTATGAGTAGATCTCCTAACATCTGGCCCGCTTTCCCCAGGTACTTTTGACACACACGCTCGCTTCTCCGCGGCCATTTTCTTTTTTTTGGCCAAGTGGATGACAGTGGACGAATACAAGGATAGTCGAGCATGCGGAATCAACTGTTTCTGGTATCATTACCTTAAATGACAATCCCCGGGGGGAGGGCAGCTGATTAAAGGAGGTAGGCGGGGTGGGGTTTTGAGGTTGGAAATGAACAAGAGAAGGGTGTTTGGAGCGCCCACTTTGGGCCTGGGACTACTGTGGGGGCACACGGGTTCTCTTCCGGCTTTGTCACAGCCCTGGGGGATGGGAAGCACACAGGTTACAGGGGAAGAAACACTCGGCTGCTTCCTTGATTAAATGGGAGTTTGTCTCCAGCCAGGAGGATGGGTCACACGGTTTCTAAGGGGCCATTATTGCCCGAGAATTTCTACACACACACACACACATCTCGCTGGCATAGGAAAACAAAGAAGCAGAAGAGTGGCACCATTACGGCTATGAATTCTGACAGCCTCAAGTTCCATCTTGGCTTCCCCAGTTACCAGCTGTGGCTTGGAACCAGTTACCTAACTTGCCTGTGCCTCAGTTTCTACACATGTAAATGGGGAAAATAATCATAGTAATAATGATATCTACAGTTTAAGGTTTTGGGAAGATTAAAAGGGTTAACATAGGTAAGGTGGAGCACATAGCAAAATTCAATGAACGTGAGGGAAAGTTAGCAACCAGTAGACAAGAGACCTAGCAAAGAATGTGGGTGTCTCCAGTCGCCAAGACACACATGTATAAATTGATCTCTACAGAGATTCTAGTTCAGTTTGGCCCAGGAGGGCCAGAATCCACCCTAATGTCCCAGGCACAAGCACACGAGGCCAAGCTTGGGACCGGCCTCCCAGACAGCGATTCCTACCTGTTGGTCCCTGTCAGGCGGTGCCCCTGAGGGTCCTGACCAGAGCACCCTAAGCGGGTGAGTCTGCAGCCTTTCTCAGTGCCCTGGCTCCCGTAACCCTCAGCCTCCCGCCCCCGAACAATCTCCGGCCCCTCCTATACCTTCTTTGTTTACAGACACATGCGCATTTGTTGGCCTGAGTTTTACAAAGTTCTTTCCCTTAATTTTGTGGCAGGATAAGACGGCTAATCTGTTTTGACATGCTATCTAAACGGCCCTCAGATCAGTATACGGAAGAAGTCATCCAGAAGTCATGTCTTTTATACACATGTACTGGTGTGTACAAGAGAAAGAGTTATATTGGCTGCGAGGGGTTGAATAAGAATGGCCATTATTATGACGAATTCAGGGTTCCCGCATTCACTCCACATATCAAATCCTCTTTCAATGAGACCCGTTCCATCAGCTGTCAGATTCTATTAAATATATCCCTCAGACCTACTGACCAGCTGACAGAAGAGAAACTCAAAACCGTACACCCACCATTAGCATCATAAAATGTGAAATCAGCTGGAAGGAATGATAACAGAACTGAAAACAGAAGAGATGAAAATCTGTAAGGCCCTTGTGTGCTTCTAAATAGAAACCCCAAGAGTTACAAACACACCCATAAAATACCGAGGTAAACACACACACACACACACACACACACACACAAAAGAAAAACAAAACGAAGGTCGTCCTGTCGTATGCTTCATAACATACATAATGGTTCTTCTACCTTTTGTTAACGTGAGATTTGCATAAGTGTTTCATGAGGTTAATACGATGCATAAACCAAAACATTCATAGGGCAACATCTGTGCTGTTTCCCCAGATAATGCAGTGTTTCTTCCAAGTCAATGAAATACAACCTATCCTAAGGTTGGGTTGTTAAAATACTTGTGCGAGGGCTGCGATCATATTTTGCACGTTTGCAAACGCTCCGGTCCTCCTGGAGAGTTTCTTAATCAGGCAAGAGCGGCCCATGGCTGGGCCCCAAGGAGAAGGTGTAGAAGGTTCCCCTTGGACCCAGAGCATTGGGCCAATCCGGGAACTGGGGTCTGTAAAGACAAGAAAAAATTTTCTGTGTGTTGACTAGATCTGTTTCACCATTTCTTTCGTCTAACTTTTGAAGTGTGTGTGCGTGTGTGCGCGCGCGGGTGCGTGTGCTGAATAGTCACTTAATCCTCCAGGGGGGGAAAAATTAGATCTGTACTTGAAATCTTCTAAGAATCCAAGAGTGGGTCAAGATGCCCAATGGCTTTGTGCAGCTACAGTCCTACCATGAGATTGGTTCCATATGGGGCTCTTTAAAGCAAAAAAACAAAAAAAAAGTTATGAGACCAATAATTTTTAATGAAAGTTGGCTTAGCTCACAAGCAGGTCTAGCAGATGAAACAGCAGTCCAAGTTGGAAACATGGCTTTTCTTCTTCCTGGCAGGGATGAAAGAAAGCATCGTTTCAATTAAAGAAGACCCTAATGGAGATGTGTTTTGTATTATCAATTTTACGCAAGTAGGGATTTAGGCATTGTCTCTTTCGCCACATGTCTCGAAGCGAGTCCTCCCTTGCTCTAACGGAAGTGTTAGGCCATTTTGAAAGTGGGTCTCTTCCTGATCCCGGAGGTTGAGTTTTTGAATTCGATCGCTGAATTTTGACGGACTTTTGAATTTTTTGTTGGAAACTTTTGAATTTTCGATGAAAAGTTTTAGCAGAATGTTCGCCTTCGTCAGCTTGGGCCGACCTAACAAAATAACGTACGCTTGGTGGCTTAAACAGCAGGGATTTATTTCTCATGGCTCTGGAGACTACGAAGTTCAAGATCAAGGTGTCAGCCAACTCCATTCTCTGGTGAGGGCTTGCTTCTGGACTTGTAGGTGTTCATCTTCTGACCGTATCCCCACATAGCAAAGAGAGAGAAAGGAAGCAAGCTCTCTGGTGTCTAATCTTATTGGGTACTAATCCCATGAGGGGCCCACCGTTGTGACCTCACCTCAACCCAATCACCTCCCAAAGGCCTCATAACCAAATATCATCCCCTTAAGAGGCAGAGCTTCAACCTATGAATTGGGGACGGGGGAACATAATTCAATCCATAACAATGTTGTTTGAAAACTCCGGGCTTCCTAAAACGTCGGAAGAGTTTTGGGTGCAGAAAGTCTTCCCCAAATGAGAGTGGTATTCTTTCATGCTCTCTCTCTCTATCTCTCTCTCTCTCTTCACTGCACATATATATCACCTTAGTATATGGTTTCTGAACCTTGGCACTACTGACATTTTGGACCGGATCGTTTTTGTCATAGGAGGCTTCGCTGCACATTGTAGGATTTTAAGCAGCGTCCCTGGCCTCTACCCGCTAGATGCCGTTGGCATCCCTCTCCCCCCTGTGACAACCAACAATGTCTTCAGACATCATCAAATGTCCCTGGGAGGGAAACAATCGCCCTCAGTTGAGAATCACTAATTTCCGCGTTCTCCGATCTTTGCACAAGTGATATGTTTGCTGCCGTACAGTGTCCTCTGTACGCTTATTTGCTGAAGAACAAAGGTGACTTTTTACTCAAGGTCTCATCCCGTTCGGCTCCTGGCTAGTGGTTTGTGCCATCTGTGTTGGGGAATCCCATGTGTCGGAACACGGAGAAGGAACGCTGGAGGTGTGAGTGGTGGTGGGCGCTCCCTGTACAATCATAGGAAGGAAGGAGCCGCAGAAGGACCTTCTCATCCGGCCCCCTGACTTCAGATGGGACAAAGAGGCCCAAGAAGAATCTGTCTTGCTGTCACAAGTGCCAAGATTGGGGAGGGGGAGCATCCTGCTAACTTCCCCTTGCCTCTGGCTTCACTCTGCTCTACAGCCTCCCTGTCTCCTCCGGTGCTCTTGCTGCCAATTGAAATGATCTTGCTTATTTATATGTTGACATTAGTCTTCATTTTCAGGGGACTGTCTTCCCTACGAAAATGCAAGCCTCATGAGAGCAAAGACTTTGTTTGCCTTAAGTGGCAGTGTGCCGATGTAGCCCAACCTCGGGGTCTTGGTATCGGACTGCTGGGATTGACACCCAAAGTCTGCTGTTTATCAGTTTGGTTGACATAGACCAATCGCTTCGCTTCACCAAGCCTCAGATTCCTTCTCTGTGTTTATTTATAAATAAATTAAATAAATAAGACTAGTTCCTATCGTATGGGACTGAACGGAGTAATACTTATAGTATGATATGTGCTCAAGAAATATAAGCTATTACTTTCACCACTGTAATTATACTACTCAAAGTAGTTCTTGGCACAGGAAGAAACACAGTAAATATTAGTAAAATGAACGAACGAATGAATGAATGAATGGACAAATTCTCTTGGGTTTGTCTCTGATTTTCAATTCTTCCTGCTGCAGTTGATAATTTGCGTCTATCCAGTCCTCATTTCTATTTTCGCTATAGCTGGGAAGCAAAGGTCTAAGCAAATGTTTCCTTCGAGGCAAGGAATTAAAGCAATCGCATTACGGATAGAAAGGCCCGGAGTTGGGAACGATGTTAACCCTCATTCATTTTTCATGGTAACATCTCGCATTCTCTACAAGGACTCCATTGTTCTGTGAAACTCAACTTTGGACTGACCCCGACACTTTTTCCTTCCTTGTGGATTTGTGGGGAATCTGTCCGTGCCCCACACGAGGCACGAGCTAGACAGGGGTGATGACGAGTGGTCTGCTTGGCCTAGGGAGGAAGTATAGTTCTGGAAGGGAGAGGCAAGTCTGCGGTGTGCGCGTGGCATCCACTCAGCCTCCTCCCGCATCCAAATGGTAAATCACCATTTGTAAGAAATGTGCTCAATCAGAGAAGAAAAAGAGATGTAATTATGTCGTTTATAATGAATTCTGAAGAAACAAAGAATTTAAGGAGAAAACTCTAGAGACGACCAGGGAGCCAAAGCCTCTCGGATCATCTGAGCTGCCCTGGAGAAGACGCATAGCTGATCAAACATTTGTGTTGATCACAGGGGGCCCTCCTCGGCCCTGAGAGTGTTCGCAAGGAAGCAGGAAAACTCAGGAGCCCCAGCAAACACAGCCCGACTTTTATTAAATAAATTACACGCTCCTCTCAGCTTCCCCCCCGCATCAATAATATCAACTTTTGGACAAACGATTCCCTCTGGGGACCGGGTTCTGAGATTCGCTCCTAATCTTCTTTCTTTGAAGTGTCCAAGGGCTTAAAGGCATGTGTCAATATCTGGGGCCTCTGGCCTTTGTGGGAGGGGGGGTTCAAAGGGTCCTGTTGTGGAAGGGAGTGAGACCACCAGCATCCACACATCCCCCTCAGGCTGACTGTTTCCATTCAGCCAGTTTCCAGGGTTCTCGGACTCACCTCCCACCCACACAGGGGTAAGAATCCCCAAGAGTCCCGTGTCTCCTAAGGGAAGGGTCCTCTAGTTCTATCTCACTCGAGGGCCTTGCAAGAATAATTACAAAAAAAAAACAAAACAAAACAAAGCAAAACAAAAACAGTAGAAGTCTGGGATAGTGAGCATAAACCATAAGCTGAAATTTCTAAATATTTCTAGATGATCAATGATAGTATCTGTTAAATCATAAAATATGGACTACCATTAACTGACCCCTTTAAAAATTAACCCAAGAACCAGGTTCAGTCATACCTTTCTAGATACTCTTGGCCCACGTTTCCCAAGCGTGTAGATAGAAGGAACAGCCAGAACTGGGCACTGGTGTCTTATGTCACAGGCCGGGACCGACCACTCACCAACTCCCGCGTGTGTGTTCTCCACACCAGCCCCATGAGACAGGGACTATTATTCTCATTTTATTGGATCCAGACCTATGTGTTTAACCTACGAACTATTAAGTTTTTGTGGTCAAATAAGTTTGTAAAAACTCAGAGTTAACCAAGATTAACGGGTTCTGTTACTACAGGAATTCTCAGCCTGTTCATACATTGAGATCCATCAGAAATCTCTAAGAGGGAGAATGGAATATAAAGACTTTCCTAAGCATAGTTTACCATGGAATGGTTGCTCACCCCAGTGCATTTCCAAAGACTATTGTTCTCCAGGAGCACGAAGACTATACTTCTAAGGAGACACAGCGCCATCGCTTTGGCCATTAGACCCAATGCCGCAACGCCGATTGTTGAGTGACTTTTTTTAAAAACGAATGATCCAGGGGCGCCTGGGTGGCTCAGTTGGTTAAGTGGCCGACTTCAGCTCAGGTCATGATCTCACGGTCTGCGAGTTCAAGCCCCGCGTCGGGCTCTGTGCTGATGGCTCAGAACCTGGAGCCTGCTTCGGATTCTGTGTCCCCCTCTCTCTCTGTCCTTCCTTTGCTCATGCTCTGTCTCTATGTCTCTCAAAAAATAAAATAAAACATTAAAAAAAATAAAACAAATGATACATCATACTCCTACAAGTCACTTACGAACTTGCAAATATTAGAATTGAAAACTTGGAATAGAGCCAGGCTTGTGGCATGCTGGATAGCAAAAGTCACGGGAATATTTTGGCAGAACTTTTCACTGCTTTTGGGAGCTGTCGACCCCTCCTTCATTTTACCCACTAAGCGAATTCCTAACCCACAGGATCTCCTCCCAATACAGGTGACTAACTCTTTCTTCAGCTTCAGAGGATTGGGCCTTGGTCTGATATTTCAGTTATCTCTCGACCCAAGACTAGTGTCTTAGGACAATTTCGTTTATAATCTCTCAAGATTCTGTGGTTGATTTGGCTCCTTTGGGTTGTTCTTCCGTTCCAGGCGTTGTGGACTGGAGCTGGGACTCTGCTTCTCTGGAGCAACCAAGATGGCCGTCTCACACGGTGGGCAGTTGGTGGTGGCTGTGGCTGGAGGTCCTCTCAGGGCTGCTGACCAGAGCGTGCTGGTTCACCTCCATGTGGCCTCCACATTTGCCTCGGGGCTCTCACAGTGTGGTCGTTGGGCTCTGTCCTCTCAAGGTCTGCACTTGCAAGTCCTGGAAGGACACTCCCTCTGTATCCCCTGGTCACAGGAGTAGAAGAAATAAGACTGTCTCTCAATAGAAGAAATGACGAAGAATTTGTGGCCATTTTTAATCCAGCATACCGGAACTTCCTGGACCCCTGCCTCACCTCCCCATACGGCTGGTCGGCTGTAGCCAAGATCTTCCTCCCCTGGTGGGACGTTCCCATTTTTCTGCCTTCGAGGTCACCCCGGCTGTGACTCTCAGTGAGCATCTCAGTGTTTGACAAACACACCCTGTTCAGTGAGGTCAGGAGCAAGGGTTTCCCACTCCCCGCCCTTGAGCTTTTAGTGAGCTTCTTAAACACCGTTGAGCTCTGTCTCTTGTCTGCTCCTTCAGGTCTTCCTCCTCTATACCCAAATAATTTCCACTTGTCCACATTTTGGCGTAAGAGACACCTTCCCCGGCAAGGATTCCCTGCTTTATACACGCCCCGCCCCCTAAGTGCTCCTGGAAAAATTGTGATTCAATCTCCCCTCACCAAGCCTGTCCGCCCATTGTTTCATTTCTCCACCTAAGTTATCATTCGCTGCTCACTTATTGCTCATCCCTGTGACAGAAGATTTCAGGGGAGGTGGGTAGAGACAGTGCCTCAGTCTCCATTATGTCCTCAGTGCCTCATGTGGTGCTTGGCCAACCCCCCCCCCCGATACTCAATAAAGGAAATCTTTCCTCTGCTTGTTTCCTACCCACCTGCTCACGGAACCCGGACCATCAGAAACGCTAAAGGTTGGGGCTTGGCAGAAGTCAGGCCAGGGGGAATGGTCTGAGAGCCAGGAGGAGGGGAGCAGAGAGAGACATTAAGAGCCAGATGGCAGGCCAAGTGGACAGCCTCGCTCGGCCAAGAGTCCTGGTATCATCCACTCACAGTCAGGCACACGCAGCCGTCCCCATGGCTTCCCGCACTCTAGTAAGGTTTAAACCCCAATACATGTTTTATTCACATCCAAGTCCACCTTACACCCTGGCATCGCCCAGAGACTCTGACGGTGAAGGAGAAGGGGGGGCGTTGAGATGGCCATGTCTTTGGGCTCCCCCCTGAAATTGTTCTTCCAAAGCAAACACATGTGAGTTTGTAATGGCAGGTTCATAAAAAAAAAACACACACACACACACACAAAAAACAGAAGGAAAGTAGTGACTCTAATAATACCTCAATCCCTTGGACCTCTCCAGAGGCACCTGGGGCCTGACATCCCCGTCAGGTCTGGCTTCTCACCCAGACGATGACTGGCCTGTAAGCTGAGAGGCCTGGGGAGCCTGCCGTGGTGACTCCAGGGCGGCGACGGTGGGTGTTTATTCATAGCATCCAGCGCCTGGCTGATCAGGGGGCCTCCGCCCCCTTCCCCACATTCCCAGCCATACGAACTGTCTCTTCCTACAGGACAGGTGTCCAAGCAGCCCCTTGAAGTCCTCCTCTTTGGGTTTGAAACTAAACCGCTGCTTTTCTTTGTATCTCATTTTCCCCTACTTCTTCTTCCCTAAAGGCAACGTTCCACATCCCCAGCTCAGAACATCCCCCTTCTCCCCTCTGTACAGAATATAGTTGCGTGTTTCTTCATCCTTGCTTTGAGACCCCGGGGAGGTGCGGTGGGGGGTGGGAAGAGGATCTGAACTCTAACTTTGGGGACAGAAAGAGCAAAGCCGCTGTCTCCCTGAGCTCCCCAGGCATAGCACCCACACACCAACATTTGTCACACGCAAATGAACGCGCTATTCCAACATGATAAATTTCACATCAGTCCTGCTGACTTGGGCTTACTAATTGCCCGATGGCATTTTCTTTGTTAAGCTTCACTGTGATCATCACACTTTTTGTTGCACTGACAGTAGAAATATTCCGCAGCTGACGACCCGATGCAGCCCGATGCGTGACTTCTCTAATCTTTCCTGGTGGGGGTACACACAGGTGGCACCGGGTAGACCCCTAGCCATCTCTGAAATTGATCTCTGGAGAGAGCTACCCAGCCCTGCCATCATGCAAGACACGTAGGAGACGCCATACTTTTGGGTTCGATGCCCCCTGGGAGTGAGCAGGACCTAACCCGTGCCCGGGGGCAACCCCATTCTGAATGTGGGGGCGAGATGCAGGGGACCCAGTGAGCCTGTTTATTAAATGCCAGGAGTGAAGCCCCGGAGGGGCATACCCATGTTCACACCCCCATTCTAGGTTGTGGTTTCAAGACGCTGCATTGTCTGTTCCCCATCTAAGCCCTTCAATGGGGGCGTGGCTAAGTTTGAGCTGGCCAAGAGAGCTGTCAGTTGATACTCAGAGAATAAGGGGCAGCCTGGGTTTGGTAAGGGGTAAGGGGAAGCCCTCTGAAGATG